>CM021104.1:419167732-419182093 GCA_007115665.2 Sequoiadendron giganteum
AATTTCTTGAGCTCCTGCATTTCAACTTAACTGATTTTGAAGACCTCTAAGCCAGTGCCAAAAACTTTGGCCATATTGTACTGCAGCATAACAATAACCAACCAAGGATCATAGTTTTCCTAATTGTCACCTTCAAAATATAAGAATGTGAAAATTCCATGGTATCTACATACTTCAAGGTCTTAGAGAGAATAGGTCATACACAAGATGAATAGTTCAATTGTTCCAGGGCATTTCAAAGTGCACAAGACTACTTACAATTCATATAGGTACTTTAGATAGCCCAAACAGGCAATATATGTCTACAAGTTCATTCGGGGAACCTAACTTTTGTAACATATCCTAGCCTACCAGTGAAAAACTTAGCAAATATTGGCAACTCCCTTTCCAAACGTAACAATGTTATCACAGACAATCACAACAGGCTATCTTTCAGACAGTTTCAGATGAGTAATAACTACCTATGGTCTTGGTGGATAATTTAAGCAAAACGACAAAATTATGAAGCCATGCAAATATACCCTAGTCTGCAGCAACCTTAAGAGTTGTTTCAACCATAGTATGGGTTCATTTTGAGTTCCCAACACCCGTCATCTTCATCAACAATAGGAAGTCTTATAGTACCTTCTGAAACACACAACACTGTGAAGGATATTCATCTCAAGCACAGCACAACATTCCATAAGAAAACAGGTGGGCAAGACTGTTGCATTTCTACCAATGATAACAGAAATACAAGTGCAGAACAAATCAAGGAATAACAGAATATGGAATAAAAGAGAAGGATTGCATCACATGAGAACTGTGCCATGGTATAACTTATAGCACTCAACACATGTGCCTCAAGTAGACTCTGTACATATCATATATTCATACCTTTTAAGAGATTCTTCCTAACAAACAAGGTAGAATAAAAAACATTTTCTTTTGGCCAAATGTCACGAGTCATTCTTTGTCACTTTGTGGATTTTATGTATTGACTATCGTCCTACCACCTCCTCCTAAGTAATACTGAACTGACTTTATAATTACAAGCCTGAAACCATGTCATACTCAATTCCATAGAAGCTAAACACATTAGCTTTATATTTTTACATTTTTGTTTGTGCCAAGGTAATAATTATCCTCCATAGCTCCTGCTCAAGAAACACCTTCTTGAGCATCCTTCTTGTCATACGAGACACCATGACTTCCTCATTACAATGGAATGCAATGGATCACTTGTATCAAAAATGTATTCATTTCAGCCCCCATATCAGTGCCAAAACCATCTTAAACCTCCAGCATATTTTAAATACTATCCAAAGAGATGTAATTAGAATTCCTGACTCAAAGGGAATCTCATTTTGTAACTGGATCTGACTAAAAGATCAGATTGATAACACCCTCATCAAAAATTCAAAATCCCTACTGATTGCTATCTTTCTTGTAGACAGGTCCAGAGTCGATAGATTTAGACTACTCACTATAGCCACCAAAAACTAATTTATTGGAGTTCTGATCCAACTTAATTAGAATATGATCTCTATCATGAACATACACATTATAACCAAACATTTTAAAGAAATGTAACCCTAACCAAGACTCTTGTCATGTGATCCCCTGCAATGCCATAGACAAGCTCCTATTAAGATATTGTATTGACTGATTCTATCATAAATGCCATAGGCATATGTGATTAGCATAATTAAAACTTGTTATAATTTGTTAATACTTGTGTAGAAAAATTATTTATGAGTTCATTGTGGCTTTGGATAGTTGATTATAAATAGTTATAAGCGATTACCAATGGTCTAACCCAACAACAGTCAGGCCCTCTAAATAGAATTGTTGTAGTCAAGGAAGGGATCTGATCAGTGGACGGTGTCCTCCCTGATCTACTTTCATTGTACTCAAGTGCTACCCTCAATAAAGAATTTACTATGTTATTCTCATACAATGAGTCTGGTATATACTGTTCTTTATCTGTATATTATTATAATTGGTAGTCTAGCGAGTAAACAGTAAAAATTTGGTATCTTTGCCTTTGTTAGATGATTTCTGGATTTGATTGTGTAAATATCTACACAATCAAATCCAGAAATCATCTAACAATAATCTATATGGATTGTGGAAACTTGATATCATTAATCTTTGCCTTTGTGAAGTCAGATCAGATTTAATATTAATCAAAGTCACTCGTAGCCATTGACAACGACATAATAAAATAGAGGAGTAAATGGGCCAGGTGATACAAGAATCTTCCACCACAAAAAGAAAGAAAAGATCAACTTACCTGAGACCTCAGGTGCTTGTAGGAACTTTTGGTTCAAGAGCTCATCAGAGAAGAATCAAAGAGAAACAAAGTACCCATAGACTCCATCTGGGGTAACTTGGCTGTAACAGAAGTAGATAGGTCATTGGATAACTTACCTAGATTCCTAGCAAGACACTGCATAATCTTTACAAGAACTCTGTATTGAACAAAACTGCGAAGTACACAAATAGTAAATAATACAGTGGTACGAGGAAAGTTGTCATCAAGGGGAAGAGGAGATGAAGTTAAGACCAACAATTTCTCTGCAAAATTAATGCCATTAAGTGCAAACAAAGGCAAGAGGAGACCACAAGGTGATTAGCGGATGGACAAGGAAATCAAATGATCTCTTTGACTGATAGAATAACAAGAATGAAGGAGACTGCAAGAGGACACCAGGAAAAGTCTATCACTACACTTTTGAAGTTGAAGAGAAAGTTGCAGGCGAATTATAAGCCAAATGATCGTAGACTGATAGAATAGCAAGAACGAAGGAGACTGCAAGAGGAAGCCAAGAAAGATCTATCACTACATTTTTGAAGTTGAAGAGAAGGTTGGAGGCAAAGTATAATAATGAAATTTTGACATCCAACCAATTTTGAAGAATATCCCACAACCAGCCAAAGAAGAGCCAGTAGAGGTTGCTAGGCAACTTCCATTCCTGAAGAAGTAGTAAGTGTTGACTTTTACAACCAAGTAGGTCAAAAGTACAAGAGAAGAGAGGCATACAAGAGTAATATTCGAGGTATCAAAGAATTGCTACTTGAGGAGACTAGGCCGAAGACATCAAGACAAGGGGTTGGATTATAAAGAAGGGAGATTGAAGGCAATAACAATAGTGTACGAATAACCTAGGTCTCCAAAAGGGTGTGTAGAACATCTACACAAGGTCAAATTTTGGGTCTGACCTAATTCTTCATGATTTGGATTCTGAGATTGATCTTTCAAAGCTACGACAATATTGCCATCCTATTGACAAGTGCTACCATATTGGCATCATAGTTGAATTGTAGAGATGGCAGCTTCAGCATGGTTCTAATTTGTCCACATGGACCCTTGCTAGACAAAGAATTGAGACATATACTCATCAATATTGGAAAAATAATATATACCATGCCCATTCTTATACATTATGCATAGTAGCACCACTAGGCCAAATGGAGATGGAGGTACTAAAGTAGGAATCGAAACCCACATTGCATGATATTAATGATAAAGAAAACTAATCGCATTTAAGTGTACATGGACATATTCTAGGATGAACTCTGCTTGACATGGTTGTCGAATCTAGTTTCTGAGAAAAATGTGCTTCCACAAGTGCCCAAATGAGGTTGAACTTGATTGAGGCCATCTACATTCAAATTGGCAATCACAAACCAATTTGCTTTTAACCTCAATGAGCCTTAATAGCACAATAGGTTCAATTAGGAGGATAACACTTTGTGGTGATATCCTTGTTCAAACCAACATACATGTTGCTATAGCAATCATAAGGCTAAGTTAGGACTAAGAATGATAAAAAAAGGATTAGTCAATTGAGCAAAGGAGGAAGTTTAACATCAACATTATGACCCAAGCAATAAATTAGAAGGCTGCATTCTATGAATCAGAGGAAGAAGAGCAATCACATGATAGAGCTATAAGTCCAATGAATAATGAATTGCTACAAATAGAGCAGTGCTTCAAGGATGAGATACACAAGGGCAATGGATTGCACATTGGAAAATTGGAGACTAACATTTTTCCCCTATGATGTTGTATCAAAATTGAGAAGACACACCTCCCAAGCCTTGAGGAATGTATGAACCTATGCTACCAAGCCAAATTCACATTGAAATTAAAGAAATGTCCTTTCATAGTTCCATTTTAAGAGTTATTAGAATATATTGTACGTCAAGGTGGATTGAAGGACCCAAAGTCAAACATAATATTTACAGTGGAAAAGATGGTAGTTTCATAGGATGTGGAAGTGATTTGGTCATTCATGGGATATATTGAACTACTATTGGAGGTTCATAAAGACCTTTTCACAAGTCTCATCCTATTGGATATCCTAACAAAGAAAGGAGTCTCATTCATCTAGAGCAAAGAAATCTATCAAGGGGTTAATGTATTCACAAGTGCAACAATCCTAGCATACAATAATTGGAGTAGGTATTTCACATTTATATGGATGTGTCAGAGTTTGCAATTGAATGTACATTGGTATAAGAAAGTGATCACAAGTTACAACACCCAATGTCTATGTATGCCCAGGATGTGTCCCTTGTGATTTTGACACCATCCCCCACTAGAAACATTTCAAGAATACAGGGACAGGTAGGAAATATCCCATGCCATCCCCTACCCCCAAAAAAAATTGAAAACGTCCTTAATACATTGAAAAAATGTCTGAAAAGAATAGGAAATGCCAAGGAATGGCTAGTCATTCCCCATGGCCTAGCCTTTGAAAAAAAAGTTAACACAAAAATGAAGGATAAAAAAAGGTGTAGGTGGCCAATAAGGACCCCCACACCTCTTTACAACAACCCAAAACCTAAAACAAAGACACAGACACCCAAAAACAAAAAAACTCCCTCATTTTGTCATTTTGTATTTTGTGAGAAGACAAAGAAAGAGATCAGTACTGGAAAAAAGATAGGAGAGCATCAAACCTACATTATTTGAGGTAAGTTACCATCCTTTTTTTTGTTTCTTTTCCTTCCTTTTGTTTTTTGTTTGCACTTGCAGCTATGTTTTCAAAAATATAAACAGTACGAGCAGCAGTGAGAATTATGGTAGTGAAGGTGAAGAGGTTGGGATCCAAGAAAGAAGTCATTGAGGCATTGAGGGTTCTTCTAGGTGTGGGAGTGTTGCAGCTACGGGGGATTCAAAATAACCCATTTGGAAGCCCTTCCGAACTCCTAAAAACTTAAGCAAAGGGCCCATTCAAGCCTTAAAAACCCTTAATGAATGCAATTTGCAACAATTGTATACAAAGACAAGAAAAATAATCAAGGGGAAGTAGAGTTTGGTTATGTTACTTGTGCCACGAGAATTACAAGGGCAGCTACCCAAGGGTTTTTGTAGTCATCTTTTAAGGATAGGTGGACAAGGGGTAAAAGGTTGTGAAAAAATAACTTTAGCTTAGAATGCCCTGGTGAACAGATTGTACATGTAGGGTGAGGCAAGAAATAAGGTGCATCCATATGTACTACGCAAATTTGTATGTCATTGCCTTCCCAAACCATGGATTTAGAGACTCGACAAGGAGAAGGTTCTCCATTATCATCATGCACACAAAGACCAAAGGCACACTTTTAGCTAAGTACAAGCTGCTCTATTATCATGAATGGGTTGACAGATATTAGACATTAGCTGCTCATCGATTTCAAATTCACATGTACAGCTGACTCTTGTTTTATTAGAGCTATTGACTGTTCAATGAAGCGAAAGGATACAAGATTCCAATCTAAGATTTTGAAGGAGGCCATCAAGGAGGTTGGGGTCTCAAATATTGTAGAGTTGGTCACTGATTTGGCATGTGCATGTAAGTTAGTTAGAATGATGTTGGAGGATGCTTAAAAGCACATTTTTGGGTCCCCATGTTGTATTCACACATAGAGCAATATATTGAAAGACATAGGGAAGATGGATTGGGTTGAAAAGAGTAGTGGCAAAAGTGAGAGATATACAAATGTTCAATCCCAACCACCACACCTCATTCTCTTTAGGATTTTTCAAGTATGGAATCGTCAAATCCACAAAAACTATATATGTTAGCTACTTTATTTTGCTAGAGAGGATGCTTGATGTGCACAAGCCTCTACAATGGTAAATGTAGAGTAGAGTAGGTGAGTAGAGGCTAACACTACTCAAGGAGAAAACTGTGAAGAAAAAATAATTGATGATTGTTGGTCAAAAATGAGATAACAAACTATTAATTCTATTATTAAATTATTAAATATAAATTTACTAATGGTTGTGACTTGTATCTGTTTTCAATTTTCATAATAGTATTCACTCTTTGTCGTTTGAGTCTCGTTCTTTTATGAAATCTTTGTTGCAGATACATTTGCTTCTTCATCTCACCCAATGTGCAAGTCATTAGATATATTGATACAAATTTTCTTAATCATGGAGAGATTCACAAGACATTTCACAACATGCTTGGGAAGATGAAGCAAGTAATTCATAGTAGGGATCCTAATTTGGGATTATAGAAGGATCATATTAGGAACATTGTGACACAATAGTGGAAAAACCATGAACACCCCACTTCAGGTGGCATCCTATGCTCTAAATCTCAAATGATATGCAACAAGGTTTGGGAGTGTGCCTCCTATTGATGAAAAGGTGAAAGAAGGGCTCATGAAAGACCTTCAAAAGATGTATAGCAATAAGCCTAGGCTATCAAAAATATTAGGTGTATTGACAATGTTTTGGTTCATGGAAGCTCGATTCCTTGGGAGCCTTTTCAATGCAAATTTGGCATGCCTAAGCAGCAGAAGAAAACATATTACATGGTTAAGGATGCCGGTTTGAAGGTCACTTTTGCAAAGGATAGAAGTATTTTATTAAGTGGATGATTTTGTTTAACAAGTTAACTATAGATGTTGTCATTGTTGAAAATGGGATATAATTAAACAATGAAAGTATGTTGAAAACTAAATGTATCCAAGTTCATTAACCATGATAAATCAAATGGAAATGGAAATGGAAATAACCACAAAAGAGATGTGAACCATAACACAAGATATACATGAAGAAACCCTTGCATCAATACATTTATCCCTCTTTTTTCTGGCAGCACTTCATTACTACTACAACCTGCAAAACAGCCTATGCAACCTCATACTCCAAGCTCCAATTTATAGAAGAATTACAAAGTGAAACCACAGGATGGTTTCGGAAAATCATTTACAAGCCCAAAGGAGGATGGTGCCCAGATTGGTTGAACTCAAATTCCAATGCCCTCCTTGGTCTAAGATGCCCCCGGCTATTATTAGCATATTCCTTACATGTTGTCATAGTTTAATAACCAAGAATATTTGGCTACCCAAACTTGGGCATCCAATTTGTCCTCATTCTCCTATGCATTAAATGCTTCATGACATGCGTTCAACTCTGTCATAAGGTTGGTCAAGATTTCAATGTAACCTCCCTCTTACATGTCATAAGAATCTATCATATGTAATCCCCATGAAGACTAGTCAAACTGCTCTTACACACCTCCTAAGATGTCCACACATAGCCAAACAAGCCAAGACAAAAGTGGAACACCTACATCCTCACATAAGGACAAAATCCACTAAAAAACAAATCAATGCCACCTCCAAATGGGACACCAACTTTCCCAAGTGGAAACAAAATTCACTAAAGATGAAACAGCAATACATACAAAATATTAAGCCTGAACATTACAATTGCAAGGTTGAGACACCTTATCCCAACAATCATGTTAGGTCAAGAGTTTTAATGTTGTTATGTCAATTGGAAAGTTGAATCTATTTATCATTTGCTTTTTGATTGTCAATATGCTAAGCTTGTTTAAAATTGTTTTCTTCCTCCTTAGAATTGAAAAGATAATTGATATTCATAATTGATTGATTACAAAAGGAGATGAAAGCTCCTTATAAAGAAATTTACAAGAGGATGTTTAAAAAAAGAAGCAATCGTTAACTAAAGCTAACTAAAGCGGAAAACTGAAAGATACTAAAACAACTAAAGTTACTAAAATCTAACTAAAGCTAAGATGACCATTATTATTACATTTAATATTTGAATACCCTTCCTTAATGGTCATCGTACAAATGTAAACTTAGTCAACCCAAATTCTTCTGGAAACATATCATCGGTGACTGATAACTAGAGAAGCATAACCGCCTTGCGATTACTGATCCTTTCCTGCAAAACAACCAAATCTAGACATCGACACTCGAAAACTGAGTATCTTCTACTTCTAGGTAGAAGAAATTCTTGTTGAAACATCTACGTATTTTCCAATATGATATCAGAAAAAGACGCCATCCCTCCCGTTTTCCAAACCACAAAAAATGAGGTAACACTGTGATCAACTGGCAAAACACTGGACAATCAGCTGGCACAACTCACAAACTGTAAGATTTTTCAAAAAAACCTTCGAAAACTCTAAAGAAGTAAAAAAAATTCAGAAAAAATCCTCAAAAAACTTATGAACTGCAAAAATTTTATAGAATTTTTTTCAAAAAAACTCTTTAAAGACTTAAGGTGCACGATTTTTTGTTGAGAAAAAAATCGCCCAAAAAACTATCCTGCAAACTCTAGCAGCAACCCACGATTTTTTAGATAGGAAAAAATCGTCAAAAAACTCTTTCATAAAACAACACTTTGTAAAAAATTTGAAAAACTCTTTGCAAAAATTTTATTTTTCCTTGAAAAATTGTCAAAACTGGCTCAAAAAAAATTTCATCAGCAGAACCATAGCTGGTTCATAAAATCTGCAGGAAACGCTTCACATCATCCGCAGAAATGAGTACAAAATTGTCGCCAAACACCTCAGAAAACTACATAACTCTCAGCAAACCCTGGACGCCACAAGAGAGGCAAGAAAAAACCACAAACTCTAGCAACAAATACTGTGAAAACCCACAAACCTTCAAAGAGAAGCACTTAGAAACAAGCCGCCAAACCCTTGATTTTTCTCACGAACAGCAACCAAGAAACAACTCAAAAAATCAGATGATAACCCCAAAAAAATTACCAACAGCATGAACAGAAGTTTATAAAACCCTAGGTCGTAGGTTTTTTGAGCCTGACAACAGAGACCCAACGCACGCACAAAACAGAAGCACAAATATCAGAAATCAGTCATAAAAAAAATGCTTGAAACCTTCAGAAAATCTGTCACAAACATGGTCGCAGCCAGACATCCATGATCTACAAAGAACAATGCCCAAAATCAAGAAGTTGCGCGCCAAAAACGTGTCTAAAAAAAATATGCAAAAATCTACCTCATAAAAAAAACTTCAAACTAGGAGAAATCCAACGCAAAATGTGCGAAGATGAACAACAAAAGAATTGCAATGTTTTTAAGCAGAAGAAAACTCGCGTTTTCAAACCAGATGGCGTGATTTTTCATCACAGCAGGTCACAATTTTTCTGATTAATAAACCTGCAAATCTTTAGAAACCCTTAAACAAGCCACCAAACCCTTGATTTTTCTCACGAATAGCAACCAGGAAACAACTCAAAAAATCAGATGATAACCCCAAAAAAATTGCCAACAGTATGAACAAAAGTTCATAAAACCCTAGGTCGTAGGTTTTTTGAGCCTGACAACAGAGACCCGACGCACACACAAAACAAAAGCACAAATATCAAAAATCCGTCATAAAAAAAATGTTTGAAACCTTCAAAACATCTGTCACAAACATGGTTGCAGCCAGACATCCACGATCTACAAAGAACAATGCCCAAAATCAAAAAGTTGCACGCCAAAAACGTGTCTAAAAAAAATATACGAAAATCTACCTCAGAAAAAAAAAACTTCGAACTGGGAGAAATCTAGCGCAAAATGTGCGAAGATGAACAACAAAAGAGTTGCAATTTTTTTAAGCAGAAGAAAACATGCGTTTTCAAACCAGATGGCGTGATTTTTCATCACAGCAGGTCGCGATTTTTCTGATTAAAAAACATGTAAATCTTCAAAAACCCTAAAACAAGCCGCCAAACCCTTGATTTTTCTCACGAACAGCAACCAAGAAACAACTCAAAAAATCAGATGATAACAGGCCGCGATTTTTTTGATTAAAAAACCTGCAAATCTTCAGAAACCCTAAAACAGCCAAACCTTTGATTTTTCTCACGAACAGCAACCAGGAAACAACTCAAAAAATTAGATGATAACCCCAAAAAAATTGCCAACAGCATGAACAGAAGTTCATAAAACCCTAGGTCGTAGGTTTTTTGAGCCTGACAACAGAGACCCAACGCACGCACAAAACAGAAGCACAAATATCAGAAATCCGTCATAAACAAAATGCTTGAAACCTTCAGAAAATCTATCACAAACATGGTCGCAGCCAGACATCCACGATCTACAAAGAACAATGCCCAAAATCAAGAAGTTGCACGCCAAAAACGTGTCTAAAAAACATATGCGAAAATCTACCTCATAAAAAAAACTTCGAACTAGGAGAAATCCAGCGCAAAATGTGCGAAGATGAACAACAAAAGAGTTGCAATTTTTTTAAGCAGAAGAAAACAAACGTTTTCAAACCAGATGGCGTGATTTTTCATCACAGTAGGTCGCAATTTTTCTGATTAAAAAACCTGCAAATCTTCAGAAACCCTATTTAACAAGCCGCCAAACCCTTGATTTTTCTCATGAACAACAACCAAGAAACAACTCAAAAAATCAGATGATAACCCCAAAAATATTGCCAACAGCATGAACAAAAGTTCATAAAACCCTAGGTCGTAGGTATTTTAAGCCTAACAACACAGACCCGACGCACGCACAAAACATAAGCACAAATATCAAAAATCCGTCATAAAAAAAATGCTTGAAACCTTCAGAAAATCTGTCACAAACATGGTCACAGCCAGACATCCACGATCTACAAAGAACAATGCCCAAAATCAAGAAGTTGCGCACCAAAAACGTGTCTAAAAAAAATATGCAAAAATCTACCTCAGAAAAAAAACTTTGAACTGGGAGAAATCCAACGCAAAATGTGCGAAGATGAACAACAAAAGAGTTGCTGTTAAGCAAAAGAAAACACGAATTTTCAAACCAAATGGCATGATTTTTCATCACGGCAAGTCACGATTTTTCTGATTAAAAAACCTACAAATCTTCATAAACCCTAAAACAAGCCGCCAAACCCTTGATTTTTTTCACGAACAGCAACCAGGAAACAACTCAAAAAAATCAAATGATAACCCCAAAAAAATTGCCAATAGCATGAACAGAAGTTCATAAAACCCTAGGTCGTAGATTTTTTGAGCCTAACAACAAAGACCCGATGCACGCACAAAATAGAAGCACAAATATCAGAAATCCGTCATAAAAAAAATGCTTGAAACCTTCAAAACATCTGTCACAAACATGGTCGCAGCCAGACATCCACGATCTACAAAGAACAATGCCCAAAATCAAAAAGTTGCACGCCAAAAACGTGTCTAAAAAAAATATGCGAAAATCTACCTCATAAAAAAAACTTTGAACTAGGAGAAATCTAGCGCAAAATGTGCAAAGATGAACAACAAAAGAGTAGCAATTTTTTTAAGCAGAAGAAAACACGCGTTTTCAAACCAAATGGCGTGATTTTTCATCACAGCAGGTCGCGATTTTTCTGATTAAAAAACCTGCAAATCTTCAGAAACCCTCACAAATTTTCTGCAACTTCAAAAAAAAAAAATATCACTAAAAACCCTTCAATTTTTTTTTCAAAACGTTCTTCCTAAACAAAACTTACGATTTTTTTATTGCAAAATAATTGGCTAACACTAACCCGATTCGAACTTGAGCTCTGATACCATGAAAAGATAATTGATATTCATAATTGATTGATTACAAAAGGAGACAAAAACTCCTTATAAAGAAATTTACAAGACAATGTTTCTAAAAAGAAACAATCGTTAACTAAAGCTAACTAAAGCGGAAAATTGAAAGATACTAAAACAACTAAAGTTACTAAAACCTAACTAAAGCTAAGATGACCATTAATATTACATTTAATATTTTAATAAGAATAAAAGCACTGATAAGGAATCAATAAGCTGGTTTAATATCTTATTTGGGAAAAATTGTTAATTCTGCTCATCCTGTAAGTCTCTTGCTAAGTTGTGGCTGGTTACATTTATTGAGATTATTTGATTTTTATTCATTGCTATAAATAATGAGGTTTTCCAAAACAAGAATCACTTGCTCACTAGCTTTTCAAAAAATGTCACAATTTTTGTGGTGGTCAACAATGTGGCTTCACACATGCATAAGAAGAGGGAAGGCATAAACAAGTTTATAGATGGTGATCCCCAAGCTCTTTTTATCCTCAACTCTCATAAAGAAAGTAGTTCTAATAATTTATCCTTTGACAATGATAATTGGCATCATCAAAATGATATTGTGATTATTGATAGTGATGACCCTAACATTCCAGATCTTGTTTCTTCTTTTGAGCATCATGAGGGTCCTCGTCTCTCAAAGGATGTTTGGTAGAATTAAGAAACTAATATTCTAGTGGATGACAATGATGCTCAAGTTCCATTTGACCCGGGACTTCTGAATTATGCAGCTAAAAATAAGGTTCTTCATCCTTTAGCACATTCTCCTCCAACTGGCTCCTCTTTGGCTATTGGTGTTGTTCCTAATGTTGTTGATGAACTTAATAATATTATTGATGCTACTATTGAGGAAAGTTCTACTTTTGCCTTTAGGCTCACTCCTAGTGTCGTTGATGGCTCTAGATCTTCTAGGAAGGGTGAGAATGCTATTTTTGATGACTCAATTCTTGTGGCTGCTCATGGTGTTGTTAGTGCTTCAGATGCCTGTCGCAGTGAATTCTTCTCTACCTATCCCAGCAATTCCTATCAAAATATACCCGAAAGATTGGCTTCAAAAGTGTATCGATTTTAGAGTGAACACTTTGAGAAGGAATGTTAAATATTTGGTTGAGTATGTTGTTGGTTCGGTGCTGATGGATTCTATTTCATTTGATCTTTAACTTTATTTTTTATTTTTTGGCAGTTGTAGCTGATTGATCTTGTTGATCTTATAGGAGGCTTTATATGTAAAGCTCGTTGTATGGGTGGGTTCTTTATTGATTTCGTGATGATGTACCTATTCTCTTTGTTAGTTTTTGGATACTCTTTGTTAACTTTGTAACCCAATGCTCTGCTTGAGCTATATTTGTAAACTTATTTCAATATTAAAAAAATCGTTGGAAGGTGTAACTTGGAACTAACATTTGTGTTGCAACTATTGACAAGAATCCAAGAGTCCTGTAACTGTTGCAACTAACATTAATGGCTACTAAATTTATGTATCTATGTTATCAGATCCACAATTTTGACCCCAGATCCGGGTCCAACCCATACCAGATCCAAATTCTGATTTATAGTCCTGATGATGTGCAAAGATGTGACAGTGGATTCATCCTAGACGAACCCAGGCAAACCCAGATAGAACATGTGCAGTTCCAGAAATGCCAACATGGAACCCATGCTGTTTCTTACTAAAACTTGTTTTTTTACTGAAACTTGCTTCTTTTTTTTTAATAATTTCCAACATAATTAGCAAACTCAGTAAGCTTTTGATGATTTTTGGTGAGTACTCATCAGGTACTCAGCGAGCCTGTGCCCTTCACTCACACCACGCATGAAAAATATGGATTAAACACTCCAAAAGCACTTTTTTTTTGCTTTATAAACATTGCTTTTTACTTTTAAAAAATTATGAAAATAGTGTTACCCCTCAACCCTACTAAGGGTGTTGCCCCCAGACCCCCACCAAGTATTGTGTTGAAAGCACTTGGGATTGAGGATCCAATCTCAATAGACAAAGAAGAGCTTTGAAACATAGAGAGATGTCAATTCCTAAAATTAAAATTTATTTTTAAACTATGTTGTATCATTACCCTACTCAAATATTTAGGTGGCAAAAAACATTTTCTTAAAGTTATTAATAATTAATGTAGAATAATTTTCAAAATTATTAATTTATAATATATTAATATTTAATAATATAAAATTTATAATTTTATTATTATATTAAATACAGGGAAACCTAGGGACGCATCCCCCCCTAAAATGCCTCGTCCATGTCCCCAGGACATCCCAAGTACAGGGGAACAGCTGGGGGACGCTAGGGGACCGTCCCTGAAATGAGGGAATGGCGTTGACCGGATGAGGGACGGCTGACCGTCCCAGGAACGATCAGGGGGCAACTGAGTTGTCCCTCGACCGTCCCAAGGATAGCCGATCGTCCCCCACATCTTAAGAGCATTTTAAACTCAAAATTAAAAAGTCTCGCCCCTGCCTACATGGCATCTGTGGGCCCCATTGCTTTTGACTCTCTTATGAAGAAAAAAAGGCCTCTCTTT
>CM021104.1:419183096-419301000 GCA_007115665.2 Sequoiadendron giganteum
ATGGTGGGGTTCAAGGTGGGTCACCTTCTTTCCCAAGTGCACAATCATCTATGCCTAATCCTATTCCTTCCACGGTTGGTAGTAGTGGAGTAGCCTCAAGAGGAAAGAGGGAGGTGAGTGGTAGTGGGAAGGCATCTTCAGTTGAGTCCATGTTTAATAACCAAACATGAGAAGCCACTGAATCTTCCATTGCCAAATTCTTTTTTGCCCATGCCATCCCATTTCATGTGGCCCGTTCATCTTATTTCAAACAAATGGTGAAAGACATAGCCACTATTGGTCCTTCATTCATACCCTCTGGAGATCATAAGCTACGCACCACCCTCCTAGACAAAGAGTACTCCAAATTTAATGTGTTAATGGAGGAGATGAGGCAAACGTGGATGGGGACAAGGTGCTCTATAGTGATGGATGGGTGGACTGATGTTAGACATCGGCCACTCATCAATGTCATAATCACATGCCATGCTGGTTCTTATTTTCTTAGAGTCGTAGATTGTTCGGGGAGACGTAAGGATGCAGACTTCCAATTTTCCATTTTGAAAGATGCCATAGAGGAGGTTGGGGCTGCAAATGTGGTGCAGGTGATCACCGATTCAGCATGTGTGTGCAAATCGGTTGGGTTGATGGTGGAGGGTACTTATAGGCACATATTTTGGACCCCATGTTGTGTTCATGCATTGAACAATGCATTGAAAGACATAGGGAAGTTGGATTGGGTGAAGCAAATGGTGGTAGAAGCTAGAAATATTCAAATGTTCATTTGCAATCACCACACCTCACTTGCTCTCTTCAGAACATTTTCAAAGGAGTTTCTCAAACCTGTTGAGACAAGGTATGCCATTTACTTCATTTTGTTTCACTTTCAATTTGTATTCATAATCTGATTTTGTTTTAAATTTTTTTTTAATGACTCATTGAATCAATGAATGTAGATATGCCACATACTTCATCTTGTTGGAGAGGATGTTTGAGGTGCATGAGCCTCTACAAATGATGATGGTCAATGCAGAGTGGACTAGATGGCCTAATGCAAGTTCTGCTCAAGGAAAGACCATCAAACAAAAGATCCTCGATGACAATTGGTGGGCCAATGTGAGGTAAGACATATTAGATGGTTGATTTTCATATTAAATTTCTGATTTTAATATTTTAATTTTATTGTCCAATTTTCCAACTTTTGAAGTTTCTAACATGTCAATTAACTTGTCAACTAATTGTTTTGAACTTTTTATTTGCATTTTGCAGATATATTTTCTTCTTCATCTCACCTATTGTAGATGTCTTCTGATATGCTAATACAGACTCTCCTAGTCTTGGAGAGATATATGAGACATTTGAGTCTTTGACAATATGTTTGGGAAGATCAAGCGAACTATTTCAGCAAAGGATCCCACTTTGGATTTATATGAGCAACACATTAGGCCCATTGTGACACGGAGGTGGAATACAATGAACACCCTGCTTCATATGGCTGCCTTTGCTTTAAATCCCAAATGGTATGCACCAAGGGCTGGTAGGGTGCCTCCATGTGATGACCCTGACTGAGGTTTTAGATGGGTTCACACGGGCCATTGATAAGATGTATCTAGCAGAGCAGGCTTCACTACTTCGGACACAATTCCTAGACTTTGCAAATCTTGATGGCCCAAACTTGAGTAAACCACAAGCGAGGTTGGATAGAGCTATATTAGCTCAATCGAACCCTATTGGATGGTGGACCTATCATGGGAGGGATACACCGCAATTGAAGACACTTGCTACTCACCTTCTTGCGCAGGTGCCAGTTCCTCTAGTGCAGAGAGGAATTGGTCCACATATAGCTTTATCCACTCCCTCAAGAGGAATAGACTCACCTCTAGACAAGCGAAGAAGCTAGTGGTCGTTCATAGTGCTCTTCGGCTTCAGGATCGGCAGACTCCAGAGTATCAACAGACTCCAGCTCTACAGTGGGATATTGATCCCAAGGACATGGCCCAGGTAGATGAGGAGGAGACAGCTAAGGGTTTGGTTGGGGTTCCGTTGGTTGAGGACCGTCACAGTGTCAGTGACTCAAAAGATGACTTTGATCTTGATGCGATTATGGGAGATGATTAGGGGCAGCAGTGCTCTTTGTTTATTCATTATTGACATACAATATTGTATTTTGATTTTCATACCAAACTTTAAAACTATATGGCAGCAATGTAGCCTTTGGGCATTTTGATATAAGTTTATAAATTATAACTTGGAGGTTGTTTCATGATTCATGTATGTTAATTTTGAATGCGTATTGAATATTGACATAATGTTGAACACAAATGTTATATTTTGAGGTTCTATAATGTATATTATGCATGCCTTATCCATGTTATCATATGAATATTTAAAATTTCCCTATATTTTTTAAATTTTCCCTATATTTTTATATAGCCGTCCCCCACCGTCCCCAAATTTGGCCTCAAAAATCAGAAACTTGGGGACTCGTCCCATCGTCCCTTGCCGTCCCCGTCCCAAAAACTTGGGGTAACACTAATTAAATAATATTCATATGTAATATTTATTAATATTAAATTTACTTATAATTATATTGTTATATTATACATTAACTTCTTTGATATTCTATAAGGATTATAAATATTTTTATATATTAGAAATATTGGGAAAATATGTATATTGACTCTAATATTCTTGTTTTCAGATTACAAATATATATATATATTTATGATTTTTATATGTTTTTTTGTATGGATTAACTAAAAAAAAAAATTTCTAGATCCACAAACCGAATCTGTGAACCCAAACCAGGATCCAAACCAACACCAACAAGTTAGTTATGTATTTATGTATGGTATCTCTTTTTCATCTAACTTTCATCTATCGCATGCTTCCAAAAAAATTGACCACAAACAACCTCTTGATCAGCTTTAACCATACACAGCTTCCAAATCGTCACTGGGATATTTTTAAAAATACTTATGCAATATAACGTATATCTTATTAATTCATAAGTATTTTATGTTGTTGAATGCATTTATGATTAGCATGCCACAGATCATTAAGGATTCAAGAAGCCACATGTGAAATTAATTAGAGCAGACAAAGCTGCATGGTATGTTGCCAAGGCAATTGGCTCGGTTTTTTTTGTCGTTGTTTCAAAAGATAGATTTCACTAACTAATAGTCAGAATATGGAATGTCTCATGTAAAATTTAATCAGGATGATATAGACAGCTAACCCATGAAACCCACTATACAATCCACCCAAAAACTAAGTAGATATATACATTTCACAGCAAAAACTAGGAAATATTAATTGATGATACACATTTAGATTGATCAGAATGCAGTGATCGTAAGAGTTAAATAATACAGTGAGAAGAATATGCAGAATACGAGACCAATAATTCATCAGAATATGTAAAGCTATCAGGTTGTCACATGCAGCTGAAATGTGTAGATGAATACATACAGCTTTGGTTTTTGTCATTGCTTTCTATGTGCTTCAACAAAATTCAAAATTCATTGGTTGATTTAATAGATCAAAACGATCTTAAATGTCACAACTTTAAGTTGACGAGGGTTTAGAGAGAAGAAATATGCACCTATCTGACACCAAAATGAACCTCTGATTAGCTGGATCCTCAAGTGCTTTCCTAAGTAGAATACGCTCTGCTTCTATCATACTGGCTTCTCCCCAACCTACCTGTACCAGAATATCATTACTCAACCAAACCCAAAGATCTCTATCAGCATAATGGCATTCAAAGGTGTGTTCTTGAATAGCCTTTCAGTGTTGTTAAGCTAAGTCTAGACATTTCACTGTTGCCCGGGTACTTAGATTTAGTATAAGACAGAAACCAGACTACAGCACAATGAAAATGGCAATGAATAAACCATGCTTAGTATGTAATCCCGAGATGGTTAAATTGGTCATGAAATTCATTCGAATTCATAAACATTGAAATATATCAATAATTAAAAAGCGTACAGACCCGTATGCTGTCGCTAATTTGCCTTCCATGGAAAAACGTGCACGTTGTTGTGATCGGATTGTACACAAATCCTGGTTGCGAATGGATGTAAATTGAAAAATTGGGTTTCCCTGCGCCCTGCAAAAAGGCCTCCTACATTTTAGAAATCATTGCTAACCTTCGTGACCACTATAGGAATATTTTTGTAACACCAATTTTAAGTCCAAATATTTTTCTTTATAGAAAACTAACAGGATATGTTCCAGGAGAAGACAAACAAATTAGGTTTTCCTGGTAAAAAGAGAGCAGAGTGCATGTTACAGTCAATTTTAAAAAACAAACAATAAAACTAAAGAATGAACCAAGAAGAAAAAATTTAATAGAGTATTCGAGAAATCCCGATTTCTTAAACAGAATACGGGTACAACTTATTTCCCTTTTGGTCCAGGGAAAGTTGAATTGACCTGATTTAAGTAAAAGCGTACAAGACTGATGCTACCATTCTTCATTCATCAGCCGATTATTATCCAAATACAAGAAATAATGTGAAAAATAAGTTTGGCTTTGGCATTTGTACCGCGAAAAAGTGATGCCACATGAAATCCAGATGAAGACGATTCCGAGCGAGAAAGAGAAAGGCGATCTTGTCTTTGCCGGCGTATATTTGGGGTACTTTCCTAATTGGCTGTGAGCTCATTCTGAATTGTGCCTGCAGCTTCACCATCACCATTAGACATGTCACGCCTAATAACAGCAGCGCCACCTTCTGCGCCCATACGTGATGCCCGCCACCGCCCACTCTTTTCTTCATCCTGTGCTAACATGTATTTTTCTCCCGCATTACACCGGAAGAATGGTCTTCGTTTACTGTTGAGAAGAATGGCCTTCGTTTACTGTTGAGAAGAATGGCCTTCGTGAGAAGAATGATTTACCGTTGATTACTGGAACAACAAGGTCCTTTTCAATCGGAAATTCCGTCGCAGGCCCTTCATGTCGCTAGCATCCAAAAGGTGTGAGGAAATTCGTGGTTTTAGTTCGCTGGTCGGCGATGCCTTCAAATGCACAAAAGCCACGAAAGTTTGTAAATTGTAACGATGGAAAAAGTGGAATTTTGAGCAGCTGTTGCGGAGATCACGCGGAATGAGGGAATACGAAATGTGCCGGGGGTTTGTTGGTGCTCTTCATTCATTCCATCCTCGTGTCCTTGCTTACCTAGCTGTCATTTTCCCATTGTTTCGATCCTTTTCCCGTATGCCCCGTAGCACAGGGACCCATGTCGATCGTAACTGTCATGACTTCGTATTATCGGACTGAGATTGCGTGATAAACTTGTTTTCCTCGCAATTTTCCTTTTTCTACTTTCTTCACTCAATTATGTGACTTGGTATTCTCCTAGTCTCTTTTGTCACACTCGATTTGGACTCCTTTCCTCTTCTAAGAGTTCAGAGTTTAGTGGCCTACCTATTTTAAGACTTGGTCTCAATGTTGTACTTGATTTGAATTTGAGTTAGGGGAGAGGACTCACTAGTTGTGCACCCTAACTTCGCGCTTCCCAAAATCTTATGTGAAAATTTCAAATCACTCCAAATTTTTTACAGCAGCTTACATGGCAAGTCCCCTGCTTATAACTTTCGTTTCAAAGCCACATCATCAAATATGATGCCACATCAGCATGCTTTTTGTCAAGGTGTCCAAAAAGACCCAAAAAAAAAGTGCTACCAATACTTGTGCATTCACATCATGAGTAGTTGAGCGTTGATGTGGCATCACATGATTAACTTTTTTAGATCTAAGGGATACATTTTGTTTAAGTTAGGGTACTTATGTCACAATTATTGGGCATTATATAAACAACTACTATCATAACTATTAGAACATTTATTGGGCGACGGAACTTCCGATTGGAAATTTTTTTTTTTTGAAGTAATGTAGGTTTAGTCATTATTCTTCGTGTTTCTATTTTGAGGTTGAAATTGTGTGGAAGGTTTTTTTTTTAAGTTAGTTTTATTTTAATTAGTGATTATTTATTAATTTATATATAATATATTTAAATTTGAATTTTAAGGTGTTTTTTAAAAGGATAAAGTATTAGATTATGAAATAATAAGATGAAATCATATTATTATTATTATAAATAATGAACTATTTAGAGTGATTATTGCATCAACATTTTTATATATGAATTAAATATTTAGGTAGCTGTATTTTGTACAATATGTCTTTAATTTTGTTTGAATTTAGTTGAATTATTATAAGAAGGTCTCAATGTAATCAAGACAACTCTCAGATTCTCCCATTTGATAGTAAGTCATAATGGTGCTTTTAAGCATAACATGGTTGCAATATACATTAAACAAATGATTTCTAAAAAGTGAAAAAATTAAGCTCAAGGATATGAGCTTCAAGATTAGGGACACACAAAATCTTAGGTATATGAATCTAAGGAGTTGAATCATCTAGGTTGTTTTAACCTCGAGTCGAGTACAATATATGTTTTAATCTATTAGAACCTTACTAATACGTATCTAATAGTAGATTCTAGAGTTATAAAGCAATAAAATATTCCTCATCACACGAAGAGATAAGAACATTTGTTCTTCTTTGTAAATTCTAGAATAATTTTAAATACTTGAATAGGTTCAACTATTTTATCTAGGTTAATTTATGGATTGATGAAAATATATAAAAAATTTAGCCTAGATATTTATTATAGGATGATTTTCTCTCTACATAAATTATTGAATTAGACATATCTTGCATCCCCTAAGGCAAAACCTTAAGGTTTATTCTTCAATTTCTATTCATAGCAGACTTGATTTATATTTTGTAGCATTTAGATCCATCTTTGTGCACTTTTATTATTATTTTTTCTATCATAGATGTATGATTTGGCTATGGATATAACCATTCGAGATCAAGAAGACCTAATGGAAAGCACAAAGAACTCGAAAGATCAATATGTTAGACTAAACTATATTTTAATCAAAAGATGCAATATAAAGAGATATATACATGAGTACATGAGGTGGATGTATATAGGATACACCACCAAGATTTTTGAATGTCAACCATTTTGAGATAAAGTAGATATAGTCACGTCTATGTATATACTTCACCAAACTAGAAAAGTATAAATCATATGGTGCAAGTACAATTTACATAAGTAGACACCTACCTAAGTAAGATTATCATATATCAAGTGTATGTAATGCAATAAAGTAATTAAATTAAATGTAAAAAATAAACTAATACACTAGCACCCCTTATAAGCATACTTAGGTAGGTTTTTAGAGATGGGTAAATGGGTCCCAACAAATTTGTATCCATAGAAATTTAAAATTTCCCCATTAGAGGATCAAATAAGAAGGTCTATCTGACCCCTTGAAGAAGTAGTCTCTCACACCCCTAATAAATCTTAAAAATTATTGGAGCTTTCTCTTAGTGAAGGGTTTGGTGAAGATGTCTACAACTTGGTCCATTATATGATAATACTATAAATCCATGGCTTGCGCTTATGTAATCTTCTTGACATAGTACATATGGATCTCAAGATGTTAAGTGCACTAATGATGAATTGGGTTCTATGATATCTAAATGGCACTCTGGTTGTCATAAAAGATTATTATGGACCTTTAAAAGGAATGCCACACTCAGTGTGGATATTTTGAAGCCAAAGAGCCTCAATGATAATACTCTCAAAAATTAGCCTCGATCAAAGAAAAAGTAATAGCATGTTATTTCTTTATCCACCAAAATATGGGGCTAGAGCTAAAGTGAAGGTTATAGCCAAACATAGACTTATAATCATCAAGATTGCTAGTCCTTTTAAAATCAATATGTCTAACCAAATCTAAACATATATCTACTACATAGTGAATCCCATATCTATGGGTACCCTACATAAAACATAATATATTTTTGGTAACTTTTTGGTGAAAGCTCATGTGGTTCTTATATAAAGTATGAAACCATTCCTATTGCACATGAGATGTCTAAGAAAGAGTGAGTCAAATAGATGAGGCTACCAAAAATATAATGATACAATGTGGAATCAATAGGTGGAGTGGAATACTTAGCCTCAATCTTGAATCTAGATAGAAAGGAATTTGAGGTGATTTTATAATCAATCATATGAAACCAAGCTAGAATATCAAAGGTATACTTGGGATGAGCAAGAATAATCTTGAAAGAAGATTGAGTGATCTTGATCATAAGAAGGTAGTACAATAAACCTAAGCTCATTATGGAAAAAATGGCATGCAAAGTAGATTTGAATCTATTGTTGATGGATGATGAGCTCCCTACAGTGATCAAGCCATTGGTATAAAGAACTAGAAATGGGTTGGAATCATGTCTCAAGATGTAGATATTTGGATCCAAATGGATACTTGAGAATTTGACCAAAAGAAGAAAGGATTTCATCTTGTCATACCAAGCTCGAGGGGCCCATTTTAACCCATGGATAAACCTTCTCAATCTACAAACTAATGAAGAATCTCATATGGTCCCCTATGATTGCTTCATGTGAATCTCATCTTTAAGATCCTTGTGAAGAAATGTACTTTTCACACCCGTCTACTATACAACCCAGCCATGAGTTACATCTATAACAAGAGTCAAGTGAATGGAGTTCATCTCAATAATGGATACAAATGTCTTAATGTAATCAACACTAGGAGCCTATGAGAAACCTTTAGCAATAAGCAAAGTTTTAAACTTATCAACAATTCCATCTACTCCATATTTGGTTCAATAGATCCACACACTTAACCATATTTCTCCCTTAGAAGGAGGAACTAGAACCGAAGTATTTTTCTTCATCAAGGAATTATACTCTTCCTTCATTGTTTAATCCCACTCAGTAATACCTAATGCTTCATAAAATACTATGGATTTGAATGTGAAATATTTGTATGTTGTGAGTATGCCCTTTAAGAATCTAAAGGATCCCCAATGAATGTGAATGTTGAGTAAAGACTTTATTAATCATGTCAAGGCAATGAAGAAGATGGGGATGTGGGAGGAGAGTCCTCATCCTTTAAATTTGAAATTTTTGAAGGTGTAGGTGAACCCTCATGATAAAACCTACAATATTAAGGCAAAGGAGAATCCTTTAATTCATTGTCATCTAAGCCCATTATGAAAGAAGGAGTGTATGGGGATAAACTAAGAGAGATTTCCTCAAAGTGAACACTCCTCTCAATAAAAAGCACATATCCATATCAACATTTACAATTTAATACCCTTGAGATTATCAAATATCCAACAATAATGCAAGGTTGGCTTAAGTTTCCAACACCTTGTATTTCTCTACAGAAATATGTGTCCATGTTGTGGAGCCAGAAACAAAGAAATATTGTAGAACTAGTTTCCCACCATACTACTTCAAAAGGAGTGATATCCTTCAAGGCCTTTTGGGAAACCTAATTATGATTGTTTGCATCACAATTAATGACTTTGACCTAAAACTCTTGAGCTTGAAATTAGATGTGAATCATGCATCTATCTATCCATCTCCTTCAAGGACCTGCTATTTTGTTCTAGAACACTATTCTACTATGGTTTGTATGTAATTGTATGTTAAATATCAATTACCTAAAGAGTACATAGTTACTCAAATATATAGTTCACATATTCTTAGTCATTGTCCATGTGGAAAATCTTGGCATACTTCCTATATTTCTTCTTTGTAAGAGCCTTGAAGACTTCAAATTTGTCAAATAATTCACCCTTCTATTGAAGGAAGTAGATTCATATGTATTTGGAAAATTCATCACACAATGTGAGAACATAGTAAGCTTTGATATAATAGAAGGATGGAAAGGGTCTTGCTAGATCATTGTAAATAAATTCAAGGACTTGTGAAACCCTCCAAGGTTTTATCAATTTTTTGATTTGGATGTTTTCTCATGGCACAACCTAGATTACATCTAACAAAATTAAAATAAAGAAATACTTGTAATCATATCCTATGAGTTAAGTTGCTCAAGATAGTGGTAATTGAGATGACCACATTGTACATGTCATAGTTTACTCACCATGTCAAAATGAGTGAGCAATGTAGTAAAAGGTGAATCAAGCATAAAGTGGGAGAATGTATATAGTTGAGATTGATGGTTAGCCTTCCCCACTACAATCAAGGAATTTTCATCAAAATCCCAAATAATAACTAAATTTAGAGTGGATTCATTCTTGAGTAAGTTAAGTAGACAGAAAGAATGTTAGAAAATAAATCAAGAACACAAAGGACATCCTCAAATGATCCATATTCCCTATGAATTGAACATTTCCACAACAACATCCATAGTTTCACCCACAAGAATATGTTTCAAAGAATAAGTCTACAATGAATAAAATTATTCTCTATCAAACCAATATGGTGTGGAACACTTAATTCAATTATTCATCTTTGAAAATTTTGTGAATGCAACAAGTACCCATCCTTTCCCTTCCCTAATTTGGAAGAACTGGAAAGAGATGGTCCCCATGTATAATAAGATGACAATTTGATGTAATTCTTTTGAATAATAATTGTCAACTCATCAATTCTCTTAGCATGACAATGATGCTCATTAGGACCAAATTTCTTACAATAGGAACAAGTCAGTCCCTCCTAAAAATCCCCTTTTTAGAAGAGAATTGAGATTTTTATTGTAAAGTAGAAGATGACTATTATTTATCTTTCCATGATTGTACTTTGATCACTTCTATTTATCGTTAGGATTACTAGACACTTTTGACTTTTTGGTTAACCAACCACCAAATCTTGTGAATTGGATGGATTGAGAAGACTCATTGTGATTAAAAAATTGCATGTTCATGCATTTTTTTAAATGAATTAAATGTGGGCATAGTGTATGCATGTCCCGTAGTTATCTAATGATTTTGAAAACTATAGATAAATGCAACATATTCAAAAAGAAGTTTCCCTAGCACCTAATTGTGGGCATAGTTTATGCATTTCCCATAGTTAGCTAATGAGTTTGAAAACTATAGATAAGTATAAAATATTCAAAAGGAATTTTTCCTAGCACAATTAAAAACAAATGTACATCCTTCTTATCAATACCATAATCTTTGATTTATGCTCTTTCATCATTGAACTTAGTTACATGATGAATATTGTCAAATAAATTAGGATCAAGGTTATTGGGATCATTCTCTATTTGATATCCCCTAACCTTATCAATTTGATCGTACAATAATTTAAGTCTCTCTCATGCATCCTTAGGTGTTACAATTTTTAATGTGAAAAATAAGATCAAGAAAAATAAATAAATGTAAATATCCAAGTGCCTTGGTATGTTCAATGATACATACCCTCTTTTATTTTAAATATGTTCTTTCTAAAATATATTCCAATAAATAAGAGGGGTATATCCTTTGTGCATTAAATCGTTCCATATGTTTTGTTTTATTTTAAAGATAAATAGTTGTATGTAGTTAAGAGAGGGATCTAAGGATGACTCATTACTAGCTTAGAAGAGCATAAATAAAACTTAAAATAGAGAAAATGGGCATAATCTCCTAAATTACTTAATCATATAACTCCCGTAAATTTTAGAAATTTTTACTTAGTTAATTTATAATTGTCACATATTGAAAATGCAAAATGGACTTGATTTCAACGCTTTTATAGTTGCTAAAATGAGGCTCTAAAGATGAAAGTATAATTTTTTTATTATAATGAGTATAAACAAATAACATTGTAGAGCTCTTACTATGTTCAATAAATTGATGTAGAAAATGCATACATACAACTTAATAGACCAACAGATCCATTATTAAGAAATTAATTGTACTAGAGGTTCTTCATTTAAATTGTCAACCAGGGAATCGTAAATATTGAGATGATGATGGCACTGTATGTGCAGTTGAGAATCATAAATCATCCCAATCAATTGAGTATAGAAGAGTAACATAAGAAAATATAATTGAAAGCAACTTGAATGAAATATTTCTATCTAGAATGAATGAAAATTGTTGCAGATAACTATAATAATTGCTATGAGTAACTACTCTTATAAAGGTAATAACTTAATGACTCAACTATGCTACAACTTTCTATAATAACAATTCAAATTAACGATAACTAAGAAAAAAATCTAAACTAATAGGAATATTGCAGTACCTCAAGTGGCCCTTGCTTGAGTTGTTGCAATCCCACAATATTCTTCTAAATATTAACTCAAAGATTCATGGAAAAGACTGTGTCCTTTATTTCAGTTCGAACATATAAAATCAAGAACAAAGTATTTGATCAACATGAAGAGTTTTTATATTCAAATCTACTTAATACAAAATATCTAACTAGCTTGACCTCTCACAAAATTAGACATTTATACAAGATCATGATAGTTCGATTATTCTTGGATTGAAAATGAACTATAAGCAACTGTCAACTCCCCCAAAAACATAGGAAGAGAACTAGGTCTTATTTAAAATAGTAAACAAAATCTAGTGGAGATAAGAATGTCGAAATCATATTAGGACTCTACATATTTAAAGAAGATGGTTATAACTAAAGACGTGCCTAACAGGGCAAAATCTATTGCAAGACATAACCATTATTAGTACAAGTATCTTCTTTCCTCCATGACCTAATAACAACATAAAGTAAAAATATGGAGTGATCCATGAATAAATCATGCTCACACTCTCTAACCATTGTCTAGCTGAAATTTAGAAAATTGCACTTGTTGTAGGCGATCACCCTCTTTGACTGTAGTAGACAAACATCCTTTTGTTGCAGGTTGACAGATCCTTCATTGCAGGGGTTAGTTTATTCCAAAGACATCTTTCATCATTAATAGCTATAATCAACATAAAACTATATTAAATTCCATAGACATTTAAATATTCACACAATCATTTATCAATATAATATATCATCTTTAATGCTTTAAATACTTAATATATGTGAAAATATCTAGGAATTTCTTTGAAGCTTATAAAAATAGGATGAAAAGTATGAAACTAAAACAAGTAAAATAGGGTAATTATAGGAATCATCAAGCACCACTATGAAATGCATGGAAAATAAAACTTTTTAAAAATTACACCTAAAAAGGAGTTTATATGAGCAAAAATAGAGCTTCAGAAGATCCCACATTAGGAAATATGGGTTAAAACTTGTGATAAATAGTAAATTCTAAAAAACATGTGTCAAAATTAGAAATCATTTTTACCACCATGGAGTATGCAAAAAAACAATCTAAATTAAAACAAATCTTAAAAAGAAGGTTGTAAGATCAAGATATCAACCTTTGAAAATTAGGTTCACAATCCAAAAACCCAATGGTGAAGGGGGAAAATTTCAAGGAAGAGTTGATGACTATTGGAAATAAGCTACACTAAGAGGGGGGGTGGGAGAGGGGTGAATCAGTGTTGTGCAAAAATTAACATTATTAACCTTTATCTTCAAAGTACTTGCAACATTCAACCAAAATGCATGAACAAGAAGAAAACAATCACAACACCATAATACAAGAATTTTTATGTGGAAACCCTGTTAGGGGAAAAACCACGATGGATGGCCAATCCACAATATGATCTTAGTATACTCAAATAAATTTTACAATATGGGGAATGCACTTACATTCAGGCGCACTACCTAGAACTCGTTGCTCAAAGGGAAGGCTCACTGCCTTACAAAGAGAATCGGATTAAAACCATCTGAGAGTTTGAACTGATAAAAATAGCATCTACATATTCTTGATTACAGTTCCGGTTAGGCACAATATTCAATATTTTGTCCTACATATTGATTATGTACTTCTGCTATGTTATGTTCACACTCCCAACACAAATCCTTTATGCACAAGTGAAACTGTGCATTATCGTTCTTCTTCTCTACTCTTGTTCGCAATTCGCATCCACAAACTTCATACACACTTGAAAATGATATGGATGATCTCATATATATATCTGCAACTAAGCATATAATCACAATATGTCAGCTTCAATAGAACAAAAGAATATTTACAATTGTCGGCTTAAATCATGAGTAAAGTATAATGCGCATCCACAACGGTCGGCCACAACTTAGCTAGGACCCAAATAAAGATGCAAAAACACAAAAATACTTAGCTAATTACTTCCCATATATCCGCGACATGATACATTCACGAAGTCGACTCCAGTACTGATAAAATAGAGAATTAGCCAACCGTATATTCTAACTCGCACACGGATCAATACGAGGCACTGAGACTTATAGATAACACTAAGCATACATCGATCAACCTTCACTGAGACATGCAACACAAAATATTAACTAAAGATATGTATGAGAATTGATGAACCCAAAACTATCGGATTCTCTGTTCTTCCTTAACTGTTTGCAATCTGACTGCCGGTAAGATAAATTGATGATGCACAGATCCAATCATCGATTAGGGTTTCCATCAATGAAAACACCAAATGATATTCGCAGTCTCTTGCTAACAATATCCCCCTTTGGTATTGATGGCAACACTTAGTGAAAAATGACTAAGTGTCGGATCAATACCAACATTAACTACACTACCAAATTTCAGAAACCAAACTCTTCTCCAAAATACAATTCTCCCCCTGAGATGATTATGCATTTTTTACTCTTCTCTCTCCCCCTTTGACATCAATGGCAAAGGCAGGAATCTGCGTGCCAAAAATTTAACAAAATTGTTATGAACAAGTTGCTTATGTACAAACAAACTTACATAAACCTAAAAATTTCTGAAAAATATTTCTTCAGCAGAGCCAAATTCATGTCCCAAACTCTTTTGAGACTTTCCAAGATTATTATGTGTCAACAAACCAAGTAGGATTGTGTCTCTGCAAACTCCAGGTTTGCTAGATCACCCACTACTTTAGCATCTTCTGCTTCTTTCAATGCACTTGGCATAATTTCTATCTTTGGGCCAATTAGACCTTTAAGTTCACATGCTCTTGCACCAATTTTGTCATTTTCATTCTTTAAGCTCTTTATTTTGTCAAACAAAGATATCACTTCTCCTTCTAACTTTCCAACACTACCAATTAAAGGATCAAAGGCATCAGAAATAGCAGCTAATTGTTTTTCCAGATCCTTAACCTTCTTTTCATTATCTTCAGTAAATTTTGAAAAAGACAAACAAGACTTGTAAATCTTCCCACCTTCGGATAAAGCATTTTGGATATTTTCCACACAGGTGGCTAGCAAATTTTTATCCTTAGCAATCATTTCCTTCATACCATTTAATCTTTTAGCATAAAATTCCTTTTGAACTTTAATCATAGAAAATTTCTGAAGTGACTCGAAGTGAGTACTTATTGAGTTGATGAGCCTCTTTAGTTCACTGGAGGAGGAACTAGTCAGATCTTTCACATGAGTGGGCATTATCTTTTCCAGGACTCCAGATGCAAGATTTAGAAGTTCAATGTCCTCAATGTGGGACTTCAACAGTTCTTCTCTAGCTTTTTCTTGGGTGAATGATGCTACTTTCATTTTTTGAATTGGACTCAGAGTAGATAGGTCGATCGGACCTTCAATAAATTCAAGATCAAACTCTTATTTCTGTTCTACCAAGAATTTCTTCACTGCCTTTGTAGTGTCTCTTGCTTCTACAAGAATTTCCTTTACATCAACTTTCTTCTCTTCAATTCCGGAACTTCAATTTCCATAGGAATTTATGCATTGTCCACTTCAGGAGGGATCTGAATATCTTCAGCTGCATCTTTTTTTTTTCTTCTTCTTCTCCTGGACTAGATGAAACATCATGAGTTCCTTCAAGGATAACATCAATTCTACTATTTAACAAAACTTTTCTCAGAATTTGTTTTGTTTCTTCAACGACTTCTTTGGTTTGACCAATCATCAACGTATTCACTCTTATTTTTCTTTTGAATTATTTCTTGGATTTATTCAGTATTGACTTTATTTCTTCCACAGATGCTACTGGACACAATTCAACAAGAATTATTTCTCTCATCTTCTCTTCTTCTGATCTGGCACTAACTCTCCTCATCTCCAAAATGTCATATAAACTTTTGGGTAAATTTGGAATTATTTCAATCAAAACTTTATTGAAAATATTCAAATGTTTTATTGTTGTCTCCTTAAGAATTCCTTTATCATATTTACCAAAAGACTCATACCATTTGCAAAGTGGCTTGAGATTTCCATCCTTAACCAATGCTTTTTCAACTTCTTCCACTAACATACCTGGTTGGTCAATTTTTTGCTTTTTTTTTGCTTGACCATCTCCATCGGAGGGTTTTCTCTAACACCTTCATTAGAATTTGTTTCTTCATCATCAGAAACTACTACATAGACTCTTTTTCTTTTATCTTTCTTCATTTTTCCATCTTTATCGGATCCCTTAGATTGAATTTTCACAAAGGTTGGTTTTGTTGCAGGGGTGGATAGGGATGCAGAGCTTCTAGTTGACCTAGCTCGGGTAGATGGTGCTGCCAGACTAGCTGATTTAGTTTTTATTGCCTCTTTTTCTACTTGAGCTTCTTCTCTTTTCCTTCTAGCTTCTTTTAATTTTTTTTCCAGTATCCCCATACTTTTTGCTAAAACTTCCACCTCTTTTCTAACTCTTTTAACTATCACAAGTTTTATGAGCTCATTGTGTACTTGCATATTATTTTCAACATAAGTACCAAATCTCTCTTTTGATTGATCTAGAGGCTTGCTTAATAAATGTTTTGCATACATTTCTAGAATGCACTCCTCAAGTTCATATCACATCGGCATGATCTAGATTGTTCTGGGATCAATGACTTCCATCATACATTGATCAATATCTACCATAAAGCAAATTGTATCCTTACATTTCTCTACAATGGAAGTGGGAATCCTCTCTTTGGCCTGCATCATACTTTGAAAACTTTTGAAATATCCCCATATAGTGGCATTCTTTGTCTTAGTGTTTGCAAATCTATGAAAGAGATCTTTGATCTGAGCGATTATCGGTTCATCTTTTTTCCAATGAACCTTTCTGAATCCCAGAACCTCATCCATGAAGTAAAAGAATAAGCATAATAGCAAGTTACCATATTTAAAATATTTTTTCTTGTCCTTTTTTATCTTCCCAAGATTTTCCATTAGCTGAATTCTTAACAATTCACAAAGATCATAGTCTACATTTTCTTTTACCATCTGATAGGCAGCATAAATGGTTGTACCGGACACAGAGTTTTCTCAGCTGGAATGATATATTTTGTACCCAATAACCATAGATGCAAATCTGGCATCTACATCAACAATGCCATCAATTGTCATTACTCTTTTTTCATACTTAGAACTTGTTGCATCAGTGACCATTTGATTCTTCACTCATTTCAGAATTGGTAAACCACCGAAAGAATTTAGACCTGTTACAACATTTGTACAACATCTATGCACTTACTGAACTTATCAACATTCTGATGTCAGTTACCGTTAGGGGGTTAAGAGATTTTCTTGACAACTCCCCCTAGGCCAAAGGCCTGAAGCTAATTCCCAGATGAACTACTAGAAGCAGGTTCTGGTGCTAGTGCATTTTCTTCATTAGAGGGACTCTTCTTCACCCATTTCTTCTGCATTTTCTTCCTGACCACATCTGTAGTGACTTTTCCTTTTCCCTTAACATCCTTTTACATGTTCCTTCTTTGATTTATCGAACCTCTTATGTTCCAACAAAATGTAGCAATGTGACCAAATTTGTTGCAGTTATAGCACACAACATTTTTCTATCTAGACCAGTTCTTCCACTGATTTCCTTTTGATCTGCACTAGTTAGCAGTATGCCCAAATCTATTGCATGTATAATATCTGACATTTCTATAAAAATTGTTCATCACATTTTTGCATTCATTTGACTTGTGACCAAACTTGTGGCAATTAAAACACTGACCTGAGAATGATGGACCACTTTGATTCATCCTACTTCTACATTGAGAAGCCATGTGTCCAAATTTATTGCAATTGAAATAGTATCCATTAAATTTTTGACCATTAGGTTGCCTTATTGGATACCTTCCAGACTTGTTCATCTGATTTCCTTGTCTGAATCTCCTTTAACCTGATCTGGAACTTTCTCCTTCTTCATATCCAAGACCTTGCTTGTCACCATTTGTCCTTTGACTGCTAATTAGTTCATCAAACTTGGATGAGCTAACTTTGAACTTCTCCTTGTACTCATTTGCAGTAGCAAGTTCATCTTTGAGATCATCAATCTACTTTTCAAGTACTTCCTCATTTTTTTTAGATTGATCCAATTCATTGTCTAGATGGCTGCATACTTCAGATTTTTCTTTTAGAGACTATGCTAGGTTCTCTTCATTATTCTTCCTATCTTCAATCTCCTTGGTCATCCTCATCATGATAAATTCCATTTCATGCTTTAAGACTGTATAATCTCTGGTAAGCTTTTCACATTCTTCTATCTTTTCCTTCAGGGCTTGATTGAGTTGTTCTTCTTTAATGCTCTTGTTGTCATTTTGCTTAATCTGATCACAAAGTTCCTTTCTCTTCTCTCTGGACTTGTTGATTTTGTCTTTAAAAGACTCAATGAATTTCTCAGCATCCATGAGGTTTGCTTGCAATTTTTGAACTTCAGACTTTGACTGATAAAGATCATCTAGGGCCACCAAAATTTGTTGTTGAAGACTGCTTGAATCCATTGAAACACTTTCCAAGATCTCCCAAAGTTGTTAGACTTCTTCTTCTAGGGAACTAGCTCTGATACCAATTTTTGGAAACAAGCTACACTGAGAAGGGGGGTGAATCAGTGTTGTGCAAAAATTAACATTATTAACATTTATCTTCAAATTACTTGCAACATTCAACCAAAATGCATGAACAAGAAGAAAACAATCACAACACCATAACACAAGAATTTTTACGTGGAAACCTTTGTTAGGGATACGGAGTCGATTATGTCATCATAGAACATGTCTAGGATAGCAGTGCCTTAGTGATTTTCATTTTTATCACTTCAAAGACACAAACAACTATGCCACAAAGCAGAAACAAGCACAGTTGATCCCCCATTAATCTTTCTGAGAAAAGTAAATGCTTAACAAGATAGCAAATTCAACACAAGCATAGATTCAAGAACATGAATCAGACAATATGAAAGACAAAACATATGGACACACAGATATACATGAGGAAAACCTTTTTAGGTAGAAAACCCCACCTCCAAAACTCTCATCTCACTTGTATTATTCAGTAACAAAAAATAATTACAATACAAAAATAGAGCTATGCTCTTCGGGAGATTACATCTTGTCCATTTGGAGAAAGCAGGCAACACACAAACATAACCATCACATAGTTACAATGTCTTCAACAGACATACCATGTAGATTCCCTTCAGCTCCTCAGTTGACTATCATAGCCAGCCTCATGGCCAGCCCAACCACACGACCTCCACAAGTTCACATCTTCGGAGAACTAAGAGACAGAGTGTTCACAGTCATGACCGTTTGAACCCTATCTCTATCTCTATCTCTCTCTCTTTATTCACTCTCATCACACTTCTACCATGCACGCGAGATTACTTAATCTCTTTTCCATGCGCCAACCTATTCTACCTTGTCTAAACAATCAACGATCCTCAGGATATACACTGACAGATCTTCTTGCATCAGGTCGCTCAGGCATTCAATTCCTTGCCTCAATCGGGTCCTGTCTTCAGCTGAAAACTTGGCCTGTAATAACTGTCATCACTATTTCGGCACCTAGCCAATCAACATCCTAACAATGAGCCACGTGTTGCATTTTTGTTCGTTCGCTGACTTTGACCTCTAGTCAAACTCGGTCAAGCCAGTCGGTCGAGCTCCAAGCTCACCTCTTCCATCTATCGCGCAACCGCATTGAGTCCAAACAGCCATCACGGTATGGTGGTGAGCCCACGTTGACCATTCGGCCTCCAACCACGCTACCGTCGAGCTCATTCCTTGTCTCAACCGTGCTGCTGTAGCCCTGTCTAAGTCACCTCATGGTATGGTGATGAGCTCACCCGAGCTCACCGTTGTCTTCATCTCTGATCACCCCGCACTACCAAGCACCGACCGCCAGACACCCACGGTAAAGCGGTGACCCCCAGCACAGATTGCTAATGATCAACCACGCTATTGCGGGGGCCGCCAGGCCACCCCGCGGTAGGGTGGTGACCGCTAGGCAGACCACCAATAGTCTTACCATGGCACCACGGTGAGACATCTCACCACCCATGGTATGGCGGTAACTGCATTCGTCGATCGCTAGCCATCCACCGCAACCACCGCGGCTTCCCTAATCACCGTCCGAGATAAAGCGATAACCATCACCAGACTGTCGCCCTTCAACCGCCAACAGCTATCGTGATATCGTGCCACCAACGAGCAACACCTGCGATAAGGTGGTAAGGCCTTGCTTTGCCAACACGCTGCCAACCACACTACCTCGCCACCTCCAAGCAACCCCTGCGATATGGCGGTAATCGCCACGCCAACTATCACCACTCACCGCGCCACCGCCAGTCTAGAAGAAGACTGTCACGGTAAGGTAGTAACACCGCCCAACCACCAAACCAAGCAAGGTGGCCCACGATAAAGCGGTAAACCACACAACCACGCCACCAAGGAAAGCTTGCAGTGGTATGACGGTAAAGGCCAGAAACAGGGCTCCAAGGAAAAATGGAAGTCGAAGCCAGGAAGATGAGACATACATTTCCAACAATCTCCCACTTGACAAAGTCTTACTGGCTTCTTCCAAAAAATGTGAACAAAGGACCATCACCATGCTTCCTTGCTCCAACCAAGACATTTGCAACGACATTCGAAAAATGTCCACCATCTCAAGTTACAGCTCCAAACATCCAACATAGGAAAAGGAACAAGCCAAGGCGTATATGCACCAGTCTCCGGAACACAAGCATCGGATCCTTCAGGCGGAAAGGCACCATAGTAGCAACAACAAGGCACAACACGAACACAAAAACAAGAACCAAAACTCCAAAACAAGATAAACCAACCAACTAGAACAACAACCATAAAACTGACTGCCCCCATCCAACTGATCAAACCCATGCGACTGAAAAACCAACATCCATAGCTCGTGCTAATCCAATCACCCATACTTCAAAGGTATGACCATCAGTAAACTCATGCCATCACACAACAAACCCAACAACAACAAAAACAAGTACCATGTGTCAACCAGTCAAAAGACCGAACACATCTAGGTACTCCCACTGCAAAGATACTCTCCAAATGAATGCAAACAAAGCATCATCACAAGTGATCCAGGCATACTAAGTCCACCACACATAGAAAAATGTAACCATGTAGTTCCAAGAAACATCCACACTGATATGCACAACCTGCAACCACCTGCTGCAAGAAACATTTCTCTCAATAGTCTTCCACATTCTTCCAAAGTTCCATATCTAACTGAAGAAGGAAACACCATGGCTCCACAAACATCTAAAGTCAAATGAACAATTAGGAAGAAAAAAGACTAGAAAAGAGAGAAACAACAAATCATAACATGTAGCATCCTCCTACATACACTTCTAAATGCCAACTGTGTCAAGAATGATCTTCTTCACATCCCAAAGGGAAAGCCTTAACAACATCCAATAGAATGTAAGCATCTCAAAGAAGATCAGACTAACCCATATAACCATCTCTTATCAGTCCTCAAAAGCACAAGGAGATACACAATGTTGTCCACCTTTCATTATGAATCCTCCAGAATCTCACAACAACTCAAGATTCATATCCATGAAAGATAAAGCATAACACATATCTGAAAGCTATAATGGGCAAATACCTTTCAAATAAACTTCACTGCCAAGCAGACCAAGGAAAGGAGAAAAGATGCTCCTCAAAGATATACAAGCCATCGTGACTTACCCAAGAGCATTCTCCTTCATGGTCTCTATTGAACTCGAATTCAACCAAGGTGCAGGCTACTCGGACTTTCAGCTGTAACAACAACATTCTCAAAAGAATTCTAGCCTCACCTTATTCTCCATGCATCCACGAGCACCAACACCTATCATTTCATGCTAACTCCAATCTGCATTTCTGCACTTATCATGAAGTCCACCAGCATATGACCAAGGTACTCAAAACATAAAGAAACACCAGACCACTGTCAAATTTCCAAACCAGCTGAATAGGAACTTATCATGACACCATGATCTACACATCCCCCTTAGGAGATACCATGCTTCAAGTGAACTACCCATGGTCTCAAGAGAAAAGCAACATGCCAAAACTCTAATGCACAAGCAAGAGTATACCATGACATAAAGCAAACAAATTCTAAACCAACATCACCTGTCAAGCACCACCAGCATCTTAGCCAAAGACTACAAAGGTCCTCCATGGCTCCAAGATGTTGCACACCTTGAAATAGTGACCATGAAGATGCGAAAGAACTCTTCTGCAACAACAGGATCTGAGAGTTCTCAAGAAGCATCTACAACACCAAAGAAGATCATTCACCACCAAGTGATGAATCCACAGTCACTGCTAAAGCTCCCACTAAACTGTGACACCGAGCTCTCCAAGCACCATGACTGACCACCCCATCACTATCAAAAGCTTACACTAGACAGTGCAACAAGCTCTTCATGACATCATGATTCTCATATTACAGGTCCCCATCACTAACTATTCAAGTACTCTAACGTTGTCCATCCTCTCATCTCAAAATATCCACGCCAATGCACAAGTGACCACAGACAAGGCCAACTAACAGATCTGCACCACACTATTACAACCTTGTGGATATTGACAATCCACTTCCGAGTTGTCTCATAGCAAACATGTAGGTAAGGACAACCCACAACATTGCACAAATTGTGGATGCAACCAATAAACCTACAAAACTGAGATAAGCAAAGGAACAACCCACGTAGACAACTTGACTCAAACACTAGATCAACAACAGATTCGATTTTCCAATCATGTCCACAACTCAAGCACCATAGTCTAGGAAACCAATAGGCAACACCACAAGAATGCTGAATGAAAACACATACCAACACTCCCATGCAGAGAAGACAACACACCTCCTCAAACCATGTTGAACTATAGCTATCTCATCGAATCACACCCCAAAAGCCAAGGTCTAGAAAATAGCTGAACAATAGCTCCACACTCCACAAGTTTTTCTTGACTGTGTAAAACTTGCAAAACCACAGTGTTTATAAAACACCCATGCATCTCCATATTCACTGCTCATCTGGATGACTCAAGAGTCTGCACACAACCATCACGATTAACCAGAACAATAAAAAACATAAAAATGCATGATAAATTTAGGAAAATCTACACAAAACCTTCAGAGCCAAAGACATGAATCTGAACCATGCGAGTGCAAGACATAGGTAAGAACGGAACAGCAGGTCCATTTCAGACCAGTTCCAAAAACCATAGTCATGCCCAAGCATACGAGAGAGCTAGGCTATTCAGAAGTTGCAGATCACCAGGATCAACTTCATAGCCTCCATGCAATCAGAGCAGCAGAGAAACCGCCTTCAGTGCTAAGTCAAGACACCCAGCACAAGCACACAACTTCATGGCTAAACAACAACACAAGCAACTCCATACCACCAAGGAGCCTTAGACCATGTTGCAACAATATGATCAACTCCAGTCATCTCCAGTGTCTTTCAAAACTATGTGTTGAATCAAAGAAGCAACAACTTCCACTCATCGAAAGATCAATCACCAACCGATTTCTCTTAATTTCCTCAAGCTTGCCAGGCTAAGAAATCAACACAGGAGAAATACCCATAACTCCAGTTACCAGGAGAAGGCTTTGACACCACTTGTTGGTATCATCAAGCCTCGACCTCCTTCAACCAGCTATGATACCACTTGTTGGTGATATAGAGTCAATTCTGTCATCATAGAACACGTCTAGGACAACAGTGCCTTAGTGATTTTCATTTTTATCACTTCAAAGACACAAAAAACTATGCCACAAAGTGGAAACAGGCACAATTGATCCCCAAATAATCTTTCTGAGAAAAGTAAATGCTTAACAAGATAGCAGATTCAACACAAGCATAGATTCAAGAACATGATTCAGAAAACATGAAAGACAAAACATATGGACACACAGATATACGTGGGGAAAACCTTTTTAGGTAAAAAACCCCACCTCCAAAACTCTCAGCTCTTTTGTATTATTCAGTAACAAAAAATAGTTACAATACAAAAATAGAGCTATGCTCTTTAGGAGATTACATCTTGTCCATCTGGAGAAAGCAGGCAACACACAAACAAAACCATCACATAGTTACAATGTCTTCAACAGACATACCATGTAGATTCCCTTTAGCTCCTCAGTTGACTGTCATAGCCAGCTTCATGGCCAGCCCAACCACATGGCCTCCACAAGTTCACATCTTCGGAGAACTGAGAGATAGAGTGTTCACAGTCATGACCGTTCGAACCCTATCTCTATCTTTCTCTCTATTCACTCTCATCACACTTCTACCATGCACATGAGATTACTTAATCTCTTTTCCATGCGCCAACCTGTCCTGCCTTGTCTAAACAATCAACGGTCCTCAGGATATACACTGACAGATCTTCTTGCATCGGGCCGCCCAGGCATTCAATTCCTTGCCTCAATCGGGTCCTGTCTTCAGCTGAAAACTTGGCCTGCAATAACTGTCATCACTATTTTGGCACCTAGCCAATCAACATCTTGATGCTGAGCCACGTGTCGCATTTTTGTTCATTTGTTGACTTTGACCTCTAGTCAAACTCGATCAAGCCAGTCGGTCGAGCTCCAAGCTCACCTCTGCCATCTACCATGCAACCGCACCGAGTCCAGACAACCATCACGGTATGGCGGTGAGCCCATGTTGACCATTCAACCTCCAACCACGCTATCGCCGAGCTCATTCCTTGTCTCCACCGTGTTGTTGCAGCCCTGTCTGAGTCACCTCACGGTATGGCAATGAGCTCGCCCGAGCTCACCCTTGTCTTCATCTCTGATCGCCCCGCACTATCGGGCACCAACCGCCAGACAACCTTGTTAGGGGAAAAAACATGGTGGATGGCCAATCCATAATATGATCTGAGTATACTGAAATAAAGTTTACAATATGGGGAAAGCACTTACATTCAGGTGCACTGCCTAGAGCTCACTACTCAAAGGGAAGGCTCATTGCCTTACAAAGATAATAAAATTAAAACCATCTGAGATTTTGAACCAAGAAAAATAACATCTACATATGCTTGATTACAATTCTGATTAGGCACAATATTCAATCTTTTGTCCTACAAACTGATTTTGTACTTCTACTCTATTTTGCTCACACTCCCAACACAAATCCTTTATGCACAAGTGAAACTATGCATTATCGCTCTTCTACTATGCTCTTGTTTGCAATTCGTATCCACATACTTCATACACATTTGAAAATGATATGGATGATCTCATATATATATCCACAACTAAGCATATAATCACAATATGCCGGCTTCAATAGAACAAAAGAATATTTACAACTATTGGCTTAAATCATGAGTAAAGTATAATGCACATCCACAATGGTCTGCCACAACTTAGCTAGGACCCAAAAAAAGATGAAAAAACACAAAAATACTTAACTAATTACTTCTACGACATGATACATTCACGAAGTTGGCTCCAGTACTGATAAAATAGAGAATTAGTCAATCAGATCTTCTAACTTGCACATAGATCAATACGAGGCACTGAGACTTACGGATAACACTAAGAATACATTGATTAACCTTCATTGAGATACGCAACACAAAATATTAATTGAAGATGTATATGAGAATCGATGAACCCAAAACTATCGGATGCTCTGTTCTTCCTTAACTATTTGCAATTTGACTGCCAGTAGGATAAATTGATGATGCATGGATCCAATCATCGACTGGGGTTTCCATCAATGAGAACACCAAATGATATTCGCAGTGTCTCTTTCCAACATATGACCTTAGTGTGAAATCAACTAATTTCACTGATAGAATATTCTTTAGGCTAGTAACATGTTCTTCTAGACTACGAGGCCATTGTTAGTTTTAGAAATATTACCAACCATATAAGAAAATTGTCTATGTGAATTACAAAAATAACTCCACTTTAACACAAACCTATTCACCTATAAGACTATGGTTTTAGATGTAAAATGTGGCTTGAGATAGAATATTTTGTGATTCTTATTGCAATTTTAGTGGATCTTTGATAGGTTGGAGGTGTTGCCAAAAATTATGTTAGTACCAAATATTCCACCAAATGCATGATGAGTTTGGAAAATGGACCGCATAGTAGCTAGAGGACACATAGACCTACGATATAGGGCTCTACATTGTGTGGGAAGGGCCAAAGAGAAAAATATTCATGGATCTTGATTAGTTGAGCCCTATGTTTCAACCCCCAACCTTAGTAGAAGGGGTCAAGGAATATATCCTATTGATGAGTTAAAAAATTGCCTAGAGTTTGATGCCTTAAATCCTTGTAATTCTTAAGCTTATCTATTTAACCCTTACCCTAGTTCCTCGTTTTTTCCATTACTAGTTTACATAGAATGGATATATTTAATATATTCTTAAAAATAATAGAATGTGATTTGGGTACCAATTTTTAGGGGTACTAGTTGATGAGAGGCATATACATTCTATTCTATCCCATATTCTAGCTTTTTTCACATGCCTTAATGCCCATTTTTATATTCCCTTTTCATACTATATCATATATTTTTATCATATTTTGTTGCATATGATTAAATATAAATAAGAGATATCTAATTTAGTTTTGGGGTAAATTATAAAAAATAATTATTGAATTGTATTTACTAAGCATTGCCATTTTAGCTTTGGAAAATATATATTGTAGCATGTTACTAGAGGAGGAGAACACAAGCTTCTTGTCACTTATGGATGCAATTGCCAACTAATTATTTACATTTTCTTAAGCTATATTTTATTCCCTTATTATCATAAATTCATGTATAACTAAATAAAATATTTGTTGGTCATAAACAACTTTCTATTATTTTAATGGCCATAAGCTAAATGCAATAATGGCCATGGGCCAACATACACAAATTTCTATATTATTTTATTGTTATAACCATACACCAAATAAGTCGGTTTGTTGGATGCAGACCTATATTTATGGTCGATTTGTTGTGATCCACAAGTTGTAAAAGGTGCATAAATATATGGAGAAAAAGGCATGAGAAAATAACATGATAAATAAGAGGAAGGGTGTGAGAATAGGGAATATATTAGAATTTTTTTACATGCCTTGTTTATGTCTTGTTCATTGTATAAGGCAATATAATAGCAATAAAGGAGGGTGATAGAAAATGTAACAACATATAGGAAAAATGCATAAGAGAATAGCACAAAAAATAAAAGACATGTAATAGTGCTTGATTCATAATATATGTAGTGTGATTTGAAGAGTATTTAGTAGCAAATCTTTCAACCACCACTTGGAAGAAGAGGAGGGCTCCCTCTGATGAAATGTAGTGATGTTATTTTTTTATTTGTTGTGTGTTTTATTTTAAATATCATAGTTTGGTTTTCATATTAAAACATGTGAGCAACAAGAATAAAATTATATTATTGTTAATTATTGAGCTCTTTTATTTACATGTTCTCAACTTAGTTTCTAGATTTTAATGTTGTAATATTGTAGTTTTATAAATCTGAATAGTTCTTGTAGTAGATTGTTGCAACAATTTTTGTTATAGTTTTCAATAAAGTTCATGTAGCAGTTTCAATGAATGTTTATTAGCTGCATCTTATCCACACTCACTTCATTACCTACAAACCTTGTGCCTACAACCACTACACCTTTCACAAGTTTACATCCCTGGATTGACACTTAGACCAAATTGATTTTTTTTTATTAACATTAAATTTATCTCATTATTTACCCCAGTTTTGGCCTATCACTAATCTATTCAATTGAATGATTAAAATAGATCAAAACAATCGCCTATAACAAAAGATAATTTGATCGAAAGGATTGTTAGATTGGGAATTTTTAGAAATTCTTGATTTTTTATTATGTTTGTTAAATGAAATATTTTATATCTTTATGGTTATAATTCAAAGACTTGTTAAGTTTTTTTTATGTTTGATGGAAAATATTATGGCCTAAAGGCCTAAATTGATCTCCATGGTTATGGGTCATAGGACAACATAACCATAACTTTTTATAACTTAAGTTGTTAATGACTAGACTATGAGATGTATAAATAATAGCATAAAGAGATGTAAGGACCTAGTAGAATTAAAATAATACATAAGTAGAATATTTGTTGTGATCAGAAAAATAATTTGCAATAATTTATTTTATCACCTAGCAAATTGCAGAAAGAGCCCACTCAAGGGAAGCTAGTGATTCCTTTATGTTTCATTGTGTTTAAAGTATTATTTTTCTTATATATTATCTACTGATTATTGTGTTGCAATTATAATTTGTAAAATATAGAGGTGTGATTTATGGATTTCTAGATTCATTTCTACACAAAGATTTTAATGGTTTATAATTTTGCTCATGAGTGATTTCTATTCATGATTTCAAGTAATCTATGATAAGCTTTGTTTTCATTTATGTTTTCTTGACTTGAGTGGGTTGTAAATTCATTTTTAATTGTTCATTGTTTCATATTTTATAGCAAATGACTACTTTTCATTTAACAAAATAAACTTTGTTCATGTAGCACATCTCTTGTAGTGGACTATTTTTACATAGTAGACCACTTCCTCTAGCAGATTTAAGACAAAAACATATATATAATTTTAGTATTGATCATTTAATTTGTTAAGATATATTGTATTCCATTATACTCAATTTTCTACCTCCAATATTTGAGGAAACAACCACTACCCCTTTCATAATTTTACACCCTAGATTGACATAGGGTTCAACTGAATTACAAGTTGAAATAGCAACCACTATTTAAATATAGAATTGAAACTATTATCTTTATTTTTGTCCCAACATTTTGACATTGTTTTTAGGGAAAGACATCAAAGGATTGAAATCCTAGTAAATTAAGTTAGGATCAGTGCATCAAGGAGAAAGTCTATGTAATCATCGAACTTGCCAAGTAATTACATTTAATTTGTGTTGTTTTAAATCATATAGATGTGTGAACCGAGTTAGAGATAAAAAGGTAGATTTAGCAAGAAAAATGTAGAGAAAAGTTCATCAAAATAAAGAAAACCTACACAAAATATTAAGCCACAACCTATGAATGAACAAACCCAGAAGAAGCAAGTTGAACTAGATCTAGGAAAATGTGTGATTGCATCAATCATTATAGAACCTATAAATGAACAAAACTAATAAGATCTTGATTCACCACCACATATTCCATTGGAAGATTTAGATAATCCTGAAACCTCAAAGAAAATTCTTATTCCAGTTGATATTGCAAGACAATTTAAGGCATCATATTATTTAAGGTGTGGAAAAATACAAGAAGTTAAGAAACAATATAAACCACATCCCTCAACTTTCTTTTATCATTGGACACTATGGGCAATTTGAATTTATGGAAGAAATAAATAACCATGAGGAAGAACGATTCTCAACTAATAATGATCCTATAACATTTGAATTCCCCAGTATCAATATTGAGGAAGATGCACCTATAAAAAACATACCTCATTCAACCTTGCCAATTTTTTGAGGCCTTTCTATTGAAGGTCCTAACATGTCCTTATTTGAATTTGATGTTTTGTGTCACAACTATGATTACCAAAGTGATTCTCAAAAGCATAAATTATTTTCAACAACATTAAAGGATGTTGCATACAATGATTCATGGGAGTTGGATGGCACTCTATTCACACATGGGATAATATGAAATATTTTTTTTGACCAAATATTAGGATTATCACAAAAAAGAAGAAGTTCAAGATGAGATCTTTCAAATGTCACAATGAGAAGAAGAAAAATTAGAATATTTTCTTGAATGATTCTTATTTAGTCTTCAAATAACATGGCAAACATGATTGTCCAATGAGGCCATTAGAATTATTTTTCTAAGAGGAATTTGTGATGAATGTATTGATGATTTGAATCTTATAGGAGGTGGAGATGTTTCTAAACTCACATTTGATGAAATTTGTAAGAATTATTCAAGATCCCATTGGTCTATACAAAGTTATTCTAGCAAACACATTTCTCAAGGTGGCGATTCAAGTATTACCAAGTGGGAGTTAGGTATATTACTTGATGATTTAAAGAGTGATATTTTGAGTTGTATGGGAAATAAATAGACACTCTATATACATGTAAGAAATAAAAAGAATTTTAAAAAACACTTCCTATTTTCTATCTTACTTGTGATAAGAAACAAATTAGCAAAGAATGTCCTTATAATAAAACTAATATTTTATCATTAGAAGATGCTATAAAAATTACCCCTTATGACCGTTCCCTGTAGATATGGTAGACATAGAATATAATGAGTAACCTATTTATTACATGGCTCAAAGAAGACCATGGCAACAACTAACTATGCCACTAGGTATGATCAATGACCTCAATGCACCGTATAATTCTATGGGACCTAGTGGAAAACCTACTTATTTTATATATCTTGTTCATTTGAGATGGTATGGAGGTTGGCAAAAACCTCCATCCTATATTCGGTAGCCAAATTAATACTCACATCAATTTACCCCACACCCATGACAATAGTCATGGAGGGAAACACTACCACAATTTCCATAATATCCTACATCACCTACTATTAATTCATTGCCACAACCACAAAAAAATATTTACCACCCAAACCATAATCACTCATCAAATCCATCTCAACCACCAAGAATCACACCAATGTTGGCATTACCTGCACCAAATACAAACAGTAAAAAGTTATCCCAACTTGTTTATAATAATGAGGTTACTAAGTATCCAACTCATCCTATCGATACATTAGATATTAATGGGTTACAACTTAGATCAAGAAAATATCTTCAAGTATCCACATGTCCTATAATTACTAAACTCAAAGAGTTGTAAGAGAAACTTGAAAAAAATTAACAGGGTCTTGATAAAATAATAGGGCAACCAATACCACCTTCATATCTAGATCGAATTCATTCCCGACTTTATAAAAAATAAGTACCTCATTTTGAATTTGATCTTTTCAATGAACTAAGAAATGTATGTGTCAAAATCCCTCTTTAGCAATAAATAAAGGATATTCTTATTTATAGTAAAATAATAAGAGAGTTATGCACACAAAAATTGAAAAAGAAACAAGACCCAAGGACTGTTCAAGTCATTTGGAAACTTTTAGATCTTATACTAGGGAATATTTTAATCCCTGAGTATTTTGATCTTGGGATCCTAATGATTCAGGTATGCATTGTTCAAATTTGTATTCCAAATACACTTATTGATCTAGGTGCTACTATGAATGTTATAACTAGTGAGACTAAAGAAAAGTTATGTCTTCGAGGACTTAGGCCTATACCTACAATCCTTCAAATGTTTGATTGATCTTTAGTAAAACCTAAAGGTGTGATTTAATAAGTTATTATTTATGTTGATTCATGGGAATATCCAATTGAATTTAGGGTTTTACAACTTAAAATTAAGCTGGTGGATATCCCTTGAGCCTAGGACAACCTTGATTAGCCACTACAAATGCCTTTTATCAACTATTAATCAAGTACTATGGTTATTTCTAATTGAGAACAAAAGAAAGAATTAAAATTATATCCCAACACAACCTTTGTTGGAAACATATGATTCGTTGTATGTTGATAGTGATCTAAAAGAATCATTCCTTGTTTTAACAATTTATCAAAGTCCTAATTTACAAGAACCATCAAAAGATGTTAGCATTGCTAATATATTTCAAAATAGGTATTATTTGAATGATTTTTGGAAAGGTTAATTTTTCATTCTTGTACAAATGATAATTGTCCATTTGGAAGTTTTCCTTTAGTTGGTGATTTAAAATAGTTTATCACATTAAATCAATTATTACCATATAATTGTCTATATAGTCCATTTTTATTTATTGTAACATCTACCCAAAAGTTGTATTTGATTTCCATGTGTTAAGAGTTCATAAAGTTGTCTTTGCATAAGAATCTCAAGATATACATTTTATACAACTAGACACTTGCTCTCACAATATTTATATGGAGGATGGTAGTCATTCAATAAGAAAACCACAACAATTACATCAGATGGAGGCTAACGGTCAATTCCTGGGCTTAGCTGCAATAAAAGGGCTTCACCATGCTTAAGCCCTGCGGGAAGGTTTTCATTGGAGAGGAATGGCAGATGTTGGAACAGGGAGATGGTCGTTCCGAGTAGGAAAGCTGAGGACATGAAGACAAATCCATACTAGAATGGCTTTGGCCCAAGCAATCTAATAGAGGAAACAATGCAGAATAAACACTAGAATGGAGTTGGGGGTTTTTTGAAAAGCGGCGTGAATATGATGAAACAACAACCCAACACCTCAAACACTAGGGATGATGGGATGAAATCAGGATTGAATGGAGATGGGCTTGGCTTGAAGGGTGGTGACCAGGTTACCCAACGAGGACAAAGGAGTAGACAATGAGGTGCCATTGGCGTAGGGGGAGGAGGATTTATCAAAGGAATCAAGACATCGGTGGTTGGGGGGCACCAAACTGGACCATTTCAGTTAGTGGATCCCTCAACCAAAAATTTGGTAAGCAAGGGAGGAGGGGAGTTTGGGTTACCTCCATCAGATAGAACAAAGAGGGGAGGAGAGGATGCTGATTTATTGCAGACATCTAGATCAGTCACAATGGAGCTAGATGCTGAGCTTGAGTAGGAAGATTTTTTCAATGATTTTTATTTTTTTTGGACTAGGCCTGATAGGAAGATTTAGAGGATTTTGGCCAAGCTTGGCAGGCCTCCACCAATGGATTTCTCTCCATTGGAAGAATGTTACAGAAGGGTATGTTAAAATTTATCCCATGGCTAGAGGCTTTTTCATTGTTGTTTTTGAAAAGGAGAAAGATAGAAATAAGATCCTTTGTGACTATCACTGGGATTGGGAAGATAATAATCCTTTGATGTTAAAGCCATGGCACCCATATTTCAATCTAGCCACTGAAGTGTTTGAAAAGGTTCCCATCTAGGTGAGACTTCCCTACTTACCCTTACATTTTTGGTTTGATTCATGCTTAGAGGTTGTAGGGAATTCTTTAGGAAAAAAATTAATGGTGGATGAAGGCTCTTCAAACCTTCTGCATTCAACCTTTTCCCGGATTTTAGTAGAAATGGATGTGTCAAAAGCACCTCTGGAAGAGATATGTTTAAAGAATTCAAAAGGAATTTGGTGCAACCCCTGGACTATGAAGGGATACCCTTTAGATGCAGAGTTTGCTTCAAAATAGGTCATTTGGCTACTCAATGTGCTAAAAAAAGAGCAACCAAATCAGCCTCTTGGTGGGAAGGTGATGGCCCCCAACACTATACTGTGGAGAAAAAGGATGAGAACCAAATGAGCCTTTAGGAGAAAAGTAAAGAGGAAGAGGGTCAGGAAGGAAAGGAGTGGGTGGAGGAAGGAAGTAGGGAGTTTCAACAACATAATGGTGTTTTCCTGGCACAGGATGGGAACCCGGATGTGAGCAGAGATAATGTTTTTTGCAATGGATGGGAGAACCTCAAAAATGGGGCAGAAACACTCGAATGTCGAGAAAGAAAAAGTCTAGTGAGGTTGCAAGAGAAAGAATTAGGGAAATGAAAATATGATGAGCAAAACCATCAAACTAATGGAAGTTTGGATGGAGCTGTGAAAATCCCTTCCGAAAAACCATTGGACTAGCAAGAGATGGCTGCAAGGGTAGAGGATGGCTGGAAAACGGTCAAGGGAAATAAAGCGAAGAAAGTTAGGAAGGAAACATTTGCAATGGTTCTCAGATCCCAGATGAAGAGAAGACCAATTTGAGCTCCAACTTCTTGACATTTTAACAGGTCCTTTGTAAGGGTTTGTGTGGTCTTAGGCTTGTTTTCTTGTGCTAGTTTGAGAGCTTATGTTTGTAATGTTATGCTTTATTTTCTGTAACTCATGAAGCCGAGAGTTCTATTGATAATTGGCATGTAGGGTTTTTTAAATGGAGATTAGTGGGGTTGGTGAAGGTTTTTTAGTTCTTTTTTCAGGAAATTTTGCTATGTAATTTTATTTTAATTTTCAATAAAATCATCTTTGACACTGATCAAAAAAAAAAAAAGACAACGACAATGAAGATCGAATTCCATCTTACATGAGATTTTTAAAGAGGAATTATAGCATTACTCAATGTAGGTTTCATTTATCCTATTTTGGATAGCCAATGGGTTTCACCATTGGTAGTAGTTCGTAAGAAGAGTGGTAAGTGGTGTATTTATGGTGATTATAGAGCTCTTAACAAAGCAACTAGAAATGATCATTTTCCATTACCTTTTATTGATCAAGTGCTTGATACTCTTACAGGGAAGAATTCATTTTCTTTCTTGGGAAATTTCAATACATATAATCATATTAGAATAACACTTGAAGATTAGGAAAAAACTACTTTTACTTGTCCTTGGGAACATTTGTGTATAGTGTTTTACCTTTTGGGTTATGTACCACCCTAGCAACTTTTCAAAGAGTTGTTTTGAGTATTTTCATTGATGCTATCTATTATTGTGTTGAAGTTTATATGGATGATTTTACTATTTATGGTAATACTTATGAGGAAGCTAAGAATAATCTTGAAAAGGTTCTTCAAAGATGTGAAGATACTAACCTTTAGTCATGAAAAATTTCATATGTTAATAACTAAAGGTATAGTGTTGGGTCATTACATTTCATCCAAAGGTATTGAGGTTGATCCCAAGAAGGTGCAAATTATTTAGGATTTACTTATACCTACTCGTCAAAAATATTTTTGTAGTTTTCTAGGATATGCAAGGTATTAGAGGAGATTTGTTCTAGCTTTTAGTAAAATTGCTTCACCACTTTTTGTTTTGTTAGGAGAGGACAACAATTTTTCTTGGACTAAAGATTGTCAACATGGTTTTGACACATTTAAAGAAAAACTAACTATACCGGTACTTTGTGGGCCTAACTAGGAGTTTCCATTTCATACTCATATTGATTCCTTTGATACTTTTACGGGAAAAATATTAGGCCAAAAGGATGGTACACTCTTTTCTATTTATTACATAAGCAAAAATTTCACTAGTGTTGATATAAATTATATAATAATTAAAAAATAATTTCTAGATGTTATGTATGCAAATAATAATTTCGTCATTATATCATACTGATCATTCTACAATTCACTTTTAATGAATAAACCTATTTTCATTAGGAGAGTTATTAGATGGTTATTATTATTACAAGAATTTTATCTTGATATACTTGATAAACTTGGTCATGAGAATGTTGTTTTAGATTTCTTGTCTAGGTTAATAAATGGTGGTGAATCCATTCTAGTTGATAACACATTTCCTAATGAGCATCTCTTTGTAATCTTTGTTAAAGTCCTTAGTTCGTTAATATTGCCAAATATTTGTTTACTTGCAAGTTTCTTCCACATTTCTCTCCTAAGGATCGAAGGAAACTTATTGGTCTAAGTGAACATTACACTTGGATTTATGGGCTTCTCTTCTGCATCAAGATTGATAATTTCATACATTGATGTGTACTTGAATACAATGTCTTCAATATACTTAGAGCATGCCATACATAACCATGTGGAGGATTTTTATAGCTAAGAGTATTTTCAACAATATCCTTATTTCTAGATTTGACTAGCCTTCACTTCATAAATATTACAAGGAATATGTTCATCATTGTGATAAATATCAATGTAGGGGTTGACCCACGTGTTATAATGAAATACCACTTCAACCACAAATTATGTCACTAGGTGGGTTGAGGTTGTGGCATTAAAGCATGCATGAGACACTAAATTAGTTGAATTTTTGTATAATAAAATATTCATGAGATTTGGTGTGCCAAAGGAAACTATAATTGATGACCAAAATCCATCTCTAATTTGATTGTTGTATTAGTCCATGAGTATGAAATTTGGCATCATAAGTCTTCTCCATGTCATCCACAAGTCAATGGTCAAGTGGAAGTTACAAACAAAGAACTTGAAAACATCCTTACCGAAACAATAACACTTCATCAAAAGGATTAGGTAGATAACCTTCCCAAAGTAGTACGGACTTATCAAACAAAATGGAAGACAACCATTGGTATTACACCTTATGAGCTTGTCTATGGTAAGAAAATTGTATTTCCTATTGAGTTTGAAATTAAAAATCTATGTACTACTTTGGAACTGGGTTTAAATATTCAGATTCTCAAAAAGAAAGGATCAATTTTTTTATTATTTAGATAAAATGTGACAATAGTATTTTTCATGCAAAAGTAGTTCAAAAATACCATACACTTTGGCATGATCATTTCATTTGCAAACTGTCATTTCAGTCAGGAGATTGGGATTTTTTTATATGAATCCATATTTTAGGACTTAAAAGGTAAATTTCATACAAGATGGCTTGGAATTATGTGATTAAAGTTGTCTATGATAATGATATCATCAAATTCACATTGTGGAATCCAATCACACAACTCTCATTGTTAATGACCATCATTTGAAGCTCTAAAGACATCCTCTTAGAAAGGAAAATTTCATCTCTAGTCTCAAGAAGGATCTCCATGTATTTGAAAAAGTTCATGTTAGCTCCTCAAGTGATTTTTAGGCACTCCTAAAAGAACCAATAAAATCTAACAATGAAAATATTTAGGCATTGTTAGATGGTTACAATTTAAAAAATGACTTTTCGAAATATTGTAATTGGAATAAAATACTTAGAGGTGAAAACCATTTTTCAACACCTCTAAGCGGAAAATGGTTGAAAATTGGTTTCTAATGATCTTTCGTCACTATAAAAAATAAAATGAAAAAATATTAAAAAGGAAGAAAACTAAAATTAAAGATTAAAAATAATAAGAAAAAATATAAATTTTATACAAATAATATATATGTATATTTCCCAACTTTTACATTTTGTAGTGCTATAGGAGCTTCATGTTGCTGGGATTTCCACTTTCATTGATAGAGATGCTTATGTCAGCATTACTGTACCTTTAATTGTGTTGTTACCTTCGCATTCTAATGAATTATACTCCACGAGCAGATTTTTGGTTGCTAGTGTCCAACTTAACAAATCAACAACCATATTTGTAGTCACTGATGTCCAACTCAACAAATTAACATCCATTTTTTGTTATCAGACACTTACATCACCATCCTTTCATTTAATGATGATTATATGCCATCACCATGTACCTCTTTTTTTGGCTACCACCACAATATTTCTTCAATTGTCTTGCCACCATCCCATTGGCATGTCCTAGGTATTAGTAACATTTTGCAATTTTTTTTGAATTATTGGCTACCTTATTTTTTTTGGTGTAAATAGGTACTTTTCCTAACAAGTTACTTAGTGGGGTCCTATTTACATGTTAAGTTCACTTAGGCCCTAGGCATATTTAAGTTGTTTAGATAATATTTTAGCTTTTTAGCTTTTATTAAATAGTAGTTTCCTAGGTTATTTAATGTTGGCTCATGTCATTTAATTATGACACATCCATTTAATTTTGGTACTACATCACACCTTGCCTATATAAGGAAGGTCATTACACACTCTTGTAACATATCTTATCATCATATTTGATAGATCTTAATATCAAGCAAGCCCATTTCTTGCATACTCTCTTGTGGAAGGTTTTAATTATTTTTGCAGATGGTCCTAAGATAGAGCTAATTTTCTACTAAAACTCATGATGTTGAAGTTGTTGATGGAGTTAATGTTGAAATTCATGAAATCAATGTTGAAACTTCTCAAACCCTAATAGGGTTCCTTTTATAATATAGGACAAAAATGAAAAAGGGAACATGTTATTGTTGAGGTCTCAAGCAGGATTGGAGTAATAAACATAACAAATTTAAACAATTATAATGTAAAAATAAATGACAGAATAAAGAATAAAATTAAATAGACACAATTTTTTTTTATGTGGTTCATGCTTAAAGAAAAACCTATCCAAGATTTTATTAAAATCTCCAACAAAATACAATTACATTAACTTGTAACAAATTTATTGTGTGTGCCTCAAACAAAAACCATGACTATAAAAGACTCTATGTGTAACTACACAAAGTTACAACTTCACACTTTCCATCCGCGTGACTCTTGGTGTTTCAATCCACAACAAGAAAACGGTTAATTTCCGAGTAGTTACAAACTAATTTCCATTTGAATTTGTTACAAATTTATTAATTAAAAAATATGGGAATTTTTACTTCAGGGGCACTGCCCCTAGATCCCCATTGTGGGCTCTGCCCTCGGGGCCCCGTCGGGGGGGTGGTCCCCCCGAACCTCGCAAGAGGGGCTCTGACTCCCTTGCACTCCCCCATTAATTAATTTGGGGGGAAACCATGCCAGACAAAGTGACCAAAATATTAACTTGAAGCATGATCAGACTACAAATTCCAACAATTATTGAATCCACTTCTCGATTGAAAAAAAATAGCCAATATTTCTAGTGAAATAGAAACAATTAGGGGTAAACAAAAAGCTTAAATTGGAATAGAAATACTAGCTAACTACCTCCTAAAAAGAAAGAATGAAAAGTTTACAAGGGAACAAAGGAGACAAAATAGAAAAAGAAGAAGAGAGACAACTGAGAGAATAGATGAAATATGAAGAAGAAATGGAATCTCTTGTTTCTATATATCACAAAGAAGAAAATGATCAATCTAAAGGAGATAATGGTAAAAAAACAAGAAATATTAAGCCAATTAAAGATATAGAGGAGTTATAGGAAACAAAAGAACAAATGGAAGAAGAAATCATGTTTAAATATGATACCATGCACACTCCTCTTGATTCAGAAGAACAAGATGTAGGAATTTTTTTACTATAGAATAGAAATGTCCTGAGGATTCACCACATCAAAGCCAACCAACCCTTGAAGAGATAATTCAAAATCAAAAATAAGAGTTTTGGACCTTGCAAGATAAGGTGAACTAGGTGTATAATATTAATCAACAAAAAATTGAAGAGATACAAGAATTTAAAAATCATATAGACATGGTCACAGAGAAATAGGACATTATAACACAAGGGTTATACATCACCATCAAAAAATTTAAATAGAAAATAGAACAATTAAAGGTTATTTGGTATGAAACTATGAATAAATTGACAATTGTGCCTCCACAAAAGTAACTAAGTTTGTAGGTAACTCATTTTAAATTTCATGAGGACATGAAACACTTTTAGCTTGGGGGGAAAACAACAAGTTAAAAACTTTCCTAGAGTTTGATGCTTTGAATCCTTTTAATTCTTAAGCTTACCTATTTAATCCTTACACTAGTCCCCTATTTCTTCCATTACTAGTTTACATAGAATGAAGACATTTAATATGTTCTTATAAAGAATAGAACACGCTTTAGGTTCCAATTTTTAGGGGTACTAATTTGTTTAGTTGAATGATTGAAATAGATCAAATAATCACCTATAATAGAATATGACATGAGGACTTCAATGGAAGGATTTCCAACTTGGGAAGTTTTTGAAATTCCTAATTTATTATGTTTGTTAAATGGAATATTTTGTATCTTTATGGTTATAAAATAAAGACTTGTTAAGTTTTTTTTTATGTTTGATGAAATGATTTATGGCTTGAAAGCCTAAATCGATCTCCACAATTATGGGTCGTAGGCCAACATAACCATAAATTTTTATAGCTTAAACAATATTGACTATGAGATATATAAAACATAACATAAAGAGATGCAAGGATCTAATAGAATTTGATAATACAAAAAGTAGAATCTATGTTTTGATTAGGAAAAGAAGTTGTGTTAGTTTATTTTATCACCTAGCAGACCGTGAGGAGGGCCCACTCAAGGGAAGTTGGTTATTCTTTTCTATTTTGTTATGTTTAAAGTATTATATTTAATACAACATTATGTTTCTTATATATTATCTATTGATTATTGTGTTGTAATCATAATCTGTAAAATAGAGGTGTGATCTATGGATTTCTAGATTCATATGTGCAAAGAACATAATGGTTTATACTTCTGCTTGTGAATAATTTCTATTCACGATTTCAAGTAATTTGTGATAATATTTATCTATATTTATGTTTGTTTGATTTGACTGAGTTATAAATTCATTTCTTGTTGTTAAGTGTTTCTTGTAATGAAATATTTTGTATCTTTATGGTTATAAAATAAAGACTTGTTAAGTTTTTTTATGTTTGATGAAATGATATTATGGCTTGAAAGTCTAAATCGATCTCTACAGTTATGGGTCGTAGGCCAACATAACCATAAATTTTTATAGCTTAAGTTGTTATTGACTATGAGATATATAAAACATAACATAAAGAGATGCAAGGATCTAATAGAATTTGATAATACAAAAAAGTAGAATCTATGTTTTGATTAGGAAAAGAATTTGTGTTAGTTTATTTTATCACCTAGCAGACTGCGAGGAGGGCCCACTCAAGGGAAGTTGGTTATTCTTTTCTATTTTGTTATGTTTTAGTATTATATTTAATACAATATTATGTTTCTTATATATTATCTATTGATTATTACGTTGTAATCATAATCTATAAAATAGAGGTGTGCTCTATGGGTTTCTAGATTCATTTATGTGCAAAGAACATAATGGTTTATACTCCTGCTTGTGAACAATTTCTATTCATGATTTCAAGTAATTTGTGATAATATTTATATATATTTATGTTTGTTTTATTTGAGTGAGTTATAAATTCATTTCTTGTTATTAAGTGTTTCTTGTTTTGTAGAGAATAATTATTGTTCATTTAACAGAATAAACTCTGTTCATGTGGCACAACTCTTGTAGTAGACTATTTTTACATAGCAAAACACTTCCTATGGAACATTTAGGACATAACCATTGATATAATTTTAGTATTGATCATTTATTTTTCTAGGATAAGTTACATTCCATTATACTTAGTTTTCTACCTCTAGCCCTTGAGAAGACAACTACTACACTTTCATAAGTTTATACCCCAAATTGACATAGGGTTCAACTGAATTGTAAGTTGAAATATCAACCACTATTGAAACATATAATTGAAACTATTACCTTTATTTTTTCCCCAACACCTAGCATGTTTAGCAAAGGGGTTTGCATATAAGGGGACCTGCACTTGACTACACCCCACCAACAAAATAAAGATGCTTGCATATCTAGTATGGGGAATAATGAATAATACTTAAACCTTTCAAAAAATTAAACGTTAAGAAAATATTAATAAACTTATTTTACCCATATAAAATCTAAATAATACTTATATATTACCAACCATTGATGATGTTAGTGAGTGCTTGTATAGTAGATTACTGAAATGACTAGCAAATATCTACAAGAGTATTCTATGGAATATTCCTCTATACACTAAAGGAGGGCAAATTTTTTCTAAGAACCTACTGAAAGGTGCTCCAATTTTGACAAAATGATAATTGATCTATAGGTTTTTGGGTCTTCTAGATGCAATGGTAGGGTTAGAAAATTTCTAAAATGATGGTTACCTTTAACATCCCCCATTTTTGGTCTTAAATAACATTTATTTGAGATCTTATGTTATTTAATCCCTTGAAAAATTAGTTTGTAATTTGGGTGCAATTGTTGATTTAATACATTTGTGTATAATGTGTGGTTGCAATCATAATGATTAATTAACATGGTTATTATTTTAATAGATATTGTTGTTGTTGTTGTCTAACAATGCTACTAAGAATTTTGTGGTGATATTATTTTGATGTAACAAGTATAAGTATTAGGGAAGGTGAGCTAGGTCCTAGTGTAGAAGTGTCTTGATATGATCCAATGGTGTGGGTGATAAATACTAATTAAAACAAGATGAATTAATAAATAAACTACCAATCTTGGATATTTATGAGTGCATAATGTGAATTCATTTTGTTTATTTAGTTTGATATTAATTTTATCATTTGAGAAATAAATAAATGAGAAAAGTTCAATTATCTTAATTTATTTAATTATTATAAATGTGTGCAAGTTTTATTATAAGAAATTAGGAAATAAATTATCATTTTTATCCTAATTGTGAATTCGAAAATATAATTTCTTAATATTATATTTTAAGCGAATATTATTTAAAATTGGAAAAGCTAATATTTTAATTTATTATATATTTTTCAAGGAAGATATGCATGAAAAGGAAACAAATATTTTAATATTATTTACTTTTTAAAAGGAGTAAAATGTTATATTATACTTTTTAGAAAATTAATATAATTCACTTAGACGGGGATTCAAATATATGATTGCATTAAATAAGAAAATAAATTAGAAAAGAAATTACAAGTTGAAGATTTGAGTTTTTAGGTGATTGATTTTTGAGATTTCACTCAATAATTATGTTGCAATTGTGTGTGGGTTTGCAATAGATTTAATATAGGATCTTAATTCTAAAATAGTTTTAGCAAACACTTCACTTTTTGTTTAATAAAAAATTTAGATCAATGTTTATGCAAGAGATGTTCTTTGTTTTGAATAACGATATATTTTATCTCAAAAAGAAAATAAAAAGAAAATTAACATTTATTAGATTTTAATATAGAATACATAAATACTTTTTTATATTGGTGAGTGATTTAAGAGAATCAATCATGTATTCAAATAGATTAAAGTCTAGTTGTTGTAGATCTTGGAAATTAGTGTTCTTGGAGAGGAAGAAGCCTAAAGAAGATTAGATAATTATGGCTTGAGATGTAGTTGTTATTCAATGTAGATTTAGAGTACAATTTATAATAAATAGAATTTAATTTACTATTTTAATGAGGGATATTTTAGTGTTTGATATTCTATAAAATTGGAATCGAAAGAATGAATTAAGATCAACCTAATTATGGTTTTTCAGGAAAACAAGACTTAGATTTTATAAGATATATTTATTTAATGAATCTATGAATTATGTATAACTATAACTAATGTATGATTCTATTATGGGATTTACTTGTCTTGATTGACTTAGATTTAAAATCTAGGTGTTAACTAGTGAATGAGTAAACTTTATTTTGATAGATCTAAACCAAGAGATTGATTGAACATGTCATAGGAACATCACCTTGTGAATTATTAGAATATTTGAATATATTTTGAGAATCATGAATAGATTGGGGATGGTTTTTTAAAAAAACCATGAATTTGATTTTTTCTCTATATTCATGTTTTTTCATAATTCTAAATGTTAGTGTAAATAGTATGTTTTACATATAGATAGTTAGGATATCACCTTTCTAGGATTGACCTATTCACACTTAGCTTTAATTTACATAAGATTTTTTTATGTTTTTGTCTTACCTCATGTGGTTGAGACATGTGTCCTCATCATTTGAAACACTAGTACATGCATAATTTCCACTTGCTCACACACTTGTCAAGTAAACTCACAAGTGTTCCATCTTTGGAGGGGTAATAAGTCATTATGTTCTACCTTCCTACCACCTTTTCCTTGCCTATATATTCAAGGATTCTATGTACATTTTTTATACTCTTCATTTATGATAGACATACTATTGTGCTTTATTATCTCACTTGTGGAAGGTTATCAATTTGTGCTTTGATATTCTTGGCTAATCCCAACATGGTATTAGAGCCATGTGTACATTCCTTCCCAATCAAGGTGTCTCCAACACATAGCTTTATCATTAGAGCATCATGGATCCAAATGGACACTACCATTGCATCTAGAAGAACCAAAAAATGAAGAAATACCTTTCATTTTGTCAAAACTGGTAACTTTGATTTCTTGCACTTTTTTGAACCCCTATAATTTGTTGTACAAAAAGGAATTTGTATGGTACCGTACAAATTTATATAGTTTTTTTTTTAAAATAAAAATAAAATTAGTAGATGGTTGACATTGAGTAAAAAAATATCGAAGGCTACCCAACCCCTTGCTACTCTGATATTGTTGGTCACCAATTTGTTTTTTCCATAAATATTTTGACCATTTTCACCTATACGTAGTTTTTACTAAATAATATTTTTTTTTTCATTTTTTAAATTCTTTTAATAGCAGCTTAAATAGCCTTTGCTAAAGGAATTATTCATATCATATTCACATGCATTATAGAGTACGTCCCACACGTATTGAATCAAGGCCCCAGTTTATCATGATTTACCCTCATGTAAGCTTATCTCTTCTTGCATCGTTCCTACCCTCATGCGTATTCATACCCATCTAAATAATCTCCATCTTGATTGGCACCGATTGAACAAGTGCCTAAATCAACTTTATATAGTTTTCCACAAGCTCAATTATCAAATGCCTCCATCAACTCAACAACCTTCAATACCTAGTTGCCTCAACTCCTCCATCCGTGGTAGAGGTTTTGGTTTTCTCCATATGTACACATCCTCTACACGCCTCTCAATGGCCCCGCCCCATAACACCTTTCACTTGACCATTCTAAATTTTTGTTTTTTTATTGTTTTCATTATAAATAGCTCGTGGTTAGTCAAACCGCTCCGTTGAAAATGTTAAACGCAACTCTTTTTGAATCACTCAAATTAAAAATAGTGGTTTCATTAAACCATTAAGTGTTTGTAAAAGGGGGGACATTTTTGTTTTTACATAATTTGCAAATGGGGGAGTCATGTATAAATAGTCAATGGGAAGTTGTTTCTTCACCAACAATTTGGCATCGAAATGATTTTGATTTTGTGTTATTTTAATGCATTCTTAGCCTCTAAATTTAATATTATATGAGAATTTTGATGTGGCATAAATTTCATTTCAATTATCAAAATTTCATAATTTTTTTTATTCATATCAAAATTTATGCAAGTAATTCATTTTGTCTTGTAATTTTAAGATTTAGATAGTCCATTTTTTCTAGAAATTGTAAAAACAATCATGCATTATAAATAGTTTAATTGATATCCAATCTTAACACAAATTATAATTCTCTTGCATTTATTTTTTGGGGCCAATGTTTTGACACTAATAATTCTTTCAAGGGCTCTCTTACAAAATCAATAGGGGTAATATAGTGTTTCTACTTTTGTCTTTGTTGGTTTTGTAATCATGTTGAAAATAAGATGTGATTATTGTGGATGAAAAATACGAACTCTAGATGCTTTCGGATTTTGTGAAATAAGAAAATGATGTAATACACAAGGCATCAAGTTACCAAATTCTTTCATTTTAGCACTTGTAATAACATCAAATGGTCTTACTCAGACATCCTGTGAGACATCACCATCATTTAGGGATAAACAATCTAGTCAGATGACTTACATTGCGATCTCATCTCCACCATCATCACTTGATGCTACATCCAAATCCATAGTTGATATCTTCATGACTTCAAATGATTCTATGCACCAGGATATTGGCATCATTTTTCCATATCCACCATATTGGGACATATTTCTACCTAACATCACATATTTTCTTATAGAAACCCACCTTGTAGATTTGGAAGACACTATTGAGTACATTCATTTTCTTTGATGTCAACTTCGATGAAGTTGCATCATCATTACCATATTTGGATCTTACTCTTGCCTTGCTTACATCCACTTTATAGTGAAAAATTATATAGATATTCACAAGTTAACATATCTAGCTCAATCATCATCTATTTTGACATCCTCTGTAGAAATATTAGATTCTCATTGGTCTAGTTGTCACCATACATCCATGATTCTTGTTCCTAAATCATATGGTACATGATCCATCTTATCTACATTTCTCACAAATTATTATTGCCTTGGAGGTCTTTGAAGAAACCATAAACATCATCATCATCTTTGAATCATGCACAAAATTTAGAGATATACATATTACTTCCTACATATTCCTATCAAGAATGGGAAGTTATCTTGCACACATTTATGGTGTTGTTTCTTCCCAAGGGGAGAAATTTTATTTATCTTTCATGGATCATTGTCAACATCTAGTGTCAAGCATATACTAGCACTACATATTATTTTGAGGGGAGGCTACCTAGTTTATTTTCTTATCTCAGTTCTGGGAGGAAGCATTTCTTCACATGGAGTTCTTTCCTTTTCATAATTTTTTTTGGGGGGGAATCACATAGATCTTCTCTTTATTTATCTCATATGGGGGGGGGGAATTTGTACTTATATATGCTAGAATTGTCCTTGGGGGTCACGATGCATCCCCATTCTATCTCCTATCTTCTTCACTTGTACATTTTATTTTTATTTTCATCATTTCTCTTTTGGAGAAGAGTTTTAATTCTCACTAGGTTTTCTTCTTTACTTCATTTATGATAAACTTATAAATGGGTATCTAACATGACCTTGTAGCTGGGATCCATCATCATATTTATATACATTACTCCCCAGGTTATACTTAAGGGGGGATGTTAGTGTAAATAGCGTCTTTACATATCTAGTTAGGATATCACCTTTCTAGGATTGACCTATTCACACTTAGCTTAATTTTACTTAAGATTTTGTATGTTTTGTCTCACCTCATGTGGTTGAGAAATGTGTCCTCATCATTTGAGACACCTGACACATGCATTCTTACCACTTTCTCACACACTTGTCAAGTGATCTCACAATTGTTCCATCTTTGGAGGGTTAGTTAGTCATTGCATTCTACCTTCCTAACTCATCTACCTTGCCTATATATATGTAAGGCCTCCATGTAAATTTTATAGTCTTTGTATATTGATAAACATATTACTATGCTTCATTGTTTCACTTGTGAGAAGTTATCAATTTATGCTTTCACATTCCTTGGTAATCTAAAATTATTGTAAAAACCCTTAGGAAGGATTGCATTTCTTTTTTTCATATATGTAGTTAGTTCTAGTAAGTTCCTAAACAAGATATGAGTGCAACTAGAGGACTATCACTATAGCATAAGAGGCAAATAGTGCCTAAAATAGCACCGGATTTTAGTGTATTTTTGTTCACAAATTGGGCAATCTGGCTGGCGCAAACAGGCATGGTCTTCTCGACGCCGACTTTGGCATCGATTTTTGCGTTGGACTTAGCACCGGGAAATCATAGCGCCCCTGCTAGTGCCTAAAATAGCATCAGAAAATAGCACCAAAAATAGCCTCTCTGCTAGCACCGAAAATAGCGTCTAAATTGGCGCCCAATTTGGCTTCCAGTTTTGCTTCTATGTCTACTCCCATTTTTGCTTCTAGTTTTGCTTTCGGTTTTGCTTTCAGGTTCGTTTCCAATTTTGCTTCCACTTTTGCTTCCGATTTTGCTTCCACTTTTGCTTCCGGTTTTGCTTCCGGTTTTGCTTTCGGTTTTGCTTCCGATTTTGCTTCCGATTTTGCTTCTAGTTTTGCTTCCGATTTTGCTTCCACTTTTGCTTCCGATTTTGCTTTCGGTTTTGCTTCCGATTTTGCTTCCAGTTTTGCTTCCGATTTTACCTCCAATTTTGCTTCCGATTTGGCATCCACTTTTGCTTCCAATTTTGCTTCTAATTTTGCTTCCTTTTTGCTTCCGATTTTGCTTCCATGTTTGCTTCTGGTTTTGCTTCCAATTTTGCTTCCAGGTTTGCTTCCGGTTTTGCTTCCAGTTTTGCTTCCAAGTTTGCTTCCAATTTTGTTTCTAAAAATGCTTCTTGTTTTGCTTACATTTATTAATTTAATATGTTTTATTTCAATTTAATTTGTTAAATATATCGTGCCTCTTGAATAACTCATATGATTATAAAGTAATTCATTTAATTGTTTAACTCATATGATTAAATTAACAAGATAATTATTTTTTTTTTGGGTCGGTAACACAAATTTTTTGTATTGCTTGTAAAGATAAAAAAGTACATCTATTGTTCAGTGTCATTACCCACCAAAAGAGCTTAACAGTTCTCTGATTTGTTCAATTACATTCTGGAGGTGCTAAACATTCATTTTACCTTTCATCACAACCTAAACTATTATTGTAACATGATCATCATCTATAATTAAAAAAAGTGAGTCAAATATTTATAATTTAATTGAATTTGACAACATTCATCCTGAGCAGTAAATTAAAATCATCATACGTAATTATATCCATCCAAAAATCATCGACCACTTTTAATATATATAAATTGACAAGTCAATACTGATAAGATGATCATCATATATAACTAAAACAAGTGAAAGCCAAATATGCCAGTACATCAAAAACATGTCAAAATGATACATGTCCAACAGTCAACATAAGTGAAAATGATACATGTACAAATGATATATATAAAATTGATAAATTATGTAACTCAAACTGATACAAGTCAAGATGATACATGTCCAAATGATATAGTGAAAATGATACATGTCAAAATGATACAACTCAATAATATAGTATTGTAGGCCATGAAAATGATACATATGATAGTAACCATGAAAAGATTCATCATAATGATATATCAACAATGATCCATGATGCAGTCTATATGATCATGAATGTCACTGGTTACTACCACCAACTGTTTCATCATCATCATCACCATCGTGATCATCATCATCATCATCATCATCATCATCATCATCATCATCATCATCATCATCATCATCGTCGTCGTCGTCGTCGTCGTCGTCGTCGTCGTCGTCGTCGTCGTCGTCGTCGTCGTCGTCGTCGTCGTCGTCATCATTGTCATCGGCCTCAGTGTCTTTTGTATTTGCATCATCATCATCCTCTGTCATGTGATCTGTACTAGCAAAACCAATATTTTGTGGATCTATATCATGTTGAGGATCATCTTGATCTTCTGGAAGACCCGTGTTCTGCCAAAAAAATAAATTTAGAATGAAAAGTTATTATTTATTTCATGCAATAATTTATTTTTATGTTATATATCTAATATTATAACATATGAGACAAAACCATAATCATATTACATCATATCAAAGTGCACATACCATAATAAAATTTTAAAAAAGTTATAGCTAATACTGGTGAGTCAGGAGAAACTTCAGCTTTCAAAAACAAAGCCAATTAGGCTAGCAACAATGAAAATGAAATCCCTAGTAGTATTTATGTTAAGGAAATTTCCTTTAGATGCAAGGATTAAAAGTACATCAACCATGTGGTACAAATGATTAAATCCCACAGACGATCTGTAGCAATGAAAGAGTCTGGAAATTATTAAATCCCTAGCAGTATTTATGTTAAGGAAATTTCCTTTAGATGCAAGGATTCAAAGCACATCAACCATGGGGTACAAATGATTAAATCCTAGAGATGATTTGTAGCAATGAAAGAGTCTGAAAATTATTAAATCCCTAGCAGTATTTATGTTAAGGAAATTTCCTTTAGATGCGAGGATTCAAAGCACATCAACCATGTGGTACAAATGATTAAATCCTAGAGATGATCTGCAACAATGAAAGAGTCTAAAAAGTCAGAGAGAGCTACATTGGTGACTCAGGAGAAACTTTAGCTTTCTAAAACAAAGCCAATTAGGGTAGCAGACGTGTAGATCATGCCAACATTTGGTGGAAGAGGAAGAAAGATGACTGGAACTCTGGAGGCCCACCATATTGGATTTCGGTATTCAACCATGAGAGCAAAAGAGAGAGCTAATATCATGTATCAAAACATTAAGCATGCATTCTTCTAGCCAACGGAGAAGGAGATGATTACTTTGCTTCATTTTCATTTGCATAACCATATCATGGCGTGGGAACCAAGAAGATCAAGGATGTCCAGTTTTATGTTAAGGTAATGGATGCGGTCCAAAGTTTAGGAGGGGCAAGAAGGTCAATGTATGATCCTAATAAAATTTAGGAAGAACAACAAGAGAGGGACAAGAAAAATAAAATTAATGTAGAGTTTCAAGGATTTGTCAAGCGAGTAAGAGAGCTATGGGAGTATCCTCATCTAAAATATTTTGAAATAGAGTTTGATATAGCATTTAGAGAGATTGGTTTTCATGGAAGAGGAAGAAAGATGATTACTTTGCTTCATTTTCATTTGCATTACCATACCATGGAGTGAGAACCAAGAAGAGAAAGGATGCCTAGTTTTATGTGGAGGTAATGGATGTGGTCCAAACTTTAGGAGGGGCAAGAAGGTCAATGTATGATCCCGATGAAATTGAGGAAGAACAACAAGAGAGGGACAAGAAAAATAAAATTAATGTAGAGTTTTAAGGATTTTTCAAGCGAGTAAGAGAGCTATGGGAGCAACCTCATCTAAAATATTTTGAACTAGAGTTTGATATAGCATTTAGAGAGCTTGGTTTTCATGGAAGAGGAAGAAATATGATTACTTTGCTTCATTTTCATTTGCATAACCATACCATGGTGTGGGAACCAAGAAGACCAAGGATGTCTAGTTTTATGTGGAGGTAATGGATGTGATCCAAACTTTAGGATGGGAAAGAAGGTCAATGTATGATCCTGATGAAATTGAGGAAGAAAAACAAGAGAGGGACAAGAAAAATAAAATTAATCTAGAGTTTCAAGGATTTGTCAAGCGAGTAAGAGAGATATGGGAGTAGCCTCATCTAAAATATTTTGAACTAGAGTTTGATGTACCATTTAGAGAGCTTGGTTTTCATGGAAGAGGAAGAAAGATGATTACTTTGCTTCATTTTCATTTGTATAACCATACCATGGCGTGGTAACCAAGAAGACCAAGGATGTCCAGTTTTATGTGGAGGTAATGGATGTGGTCCAAACTTTAGGAGGGGCAAGAAGGTAAATGTATGATCTTGATGAAATTGAGGAAGAACAAAAAGAGAGGGACAGGAAAAATAAAATTAATGTAGAGTTTCAAGGATTTTTCAAGCGAGTAAGAGAGCTATGGGAGCAGCCTCATCTAAAATATTTTGAACTAGAGTTTGATATAGCATTTAGAGAGCTTGGTTTACATGGAAGAGGAAGAAAGATGATTACTTTGCTTCATTTTCATTTGCATAACCATACCATGGTGTGGGAACCAAGAAGACCAAGGATGTCCAATTTTATGTGGAGGTAATGGATGTGGAACAAAATTTAGGAGGGAAAAGAAGGTCAATGTATGATCCTGATGAAATTGAGGAAGAACAACAAGAGAGGGACAGGAAAAATAAAATCAATGCAAAGTTTCAAGGATTTGTCAAGCAAGTTAGAGAGCTATGGGAGCAACCTCATCTAAAATATTTTTAACTAGAGTTTGATGTACCATTTAGAGAGCTTGGTTTTCATGGAGTTCCTTTCGAAGCCTCTGCTTTTATTGTTCCTACAGTAAACTGTTTGGTAGAGTTGATGGAATTACCTTTCTTAGTAATCACTATTAGTGAGATTGAGATTGTTAATCAATTAGGTGCTAATTTCCTGTAGCAATGAAAGAGTAAAAAGGTAGAGAGAGCTACACTGGTGACTCAAGAGAAACTTCAGCTTTCAAAAACAAAGGCAATTAGGCTAGAAGACTTGTGGATCAGGCTAGCATTTTATGGAAGAGGAAGAAAGATGATAGGAACTCTGGAGGCCCACCATAATGAATTTTGGTATTCAACCATGAGAGTAGAAGAGAGAGATGATATTATATATCAAAACATTAAGCATGCATTCTTCCAACCAATAGAGAAGGAGATGATTACTTTGCTTCATTTTCATTTGCATAACCATATAATGGCGTGGGAACCAAGAAGACCAAGGATGTCTAGTTTTATGTGGAGGTAATGGATTTGGTCCAAAATTTAGGAGGGGAAAGAAGGTCAATGTATGATCTTGATGAAATTGAGGAAGAACAACAAGAGAGGGACAACAAAAATAATATCAATGCAAAGTTTCAAGGATTTGTCAAACTAGTAAGAGAGCTATGGGAGCAACCTCATCTAAAATATTTTGAACTAGAGTTTGATGTACCATTTAGAGAGTTTGGTTTTCATGGAGTTCCTTTCGAAGCCTCTGCTTTTATTGTTCCTACGGTAAACTATTTGGTAGAGTTTGTGGAATTACCTTTCTTAGTAATCGCTATTAGTGAGATTGAGATTGTTAAGCTTGAGAGAGTAGGACTTGGGCAAAAGGCATTTGATATGGATATTGTTTTAAAAGACTTCAAGCAAGATGTACTCCGCATGTACGCCATTCCTCAGTCCTCGCTTGATGAAATCAAGGAATGACTAAACTCCATGGATATAAAGTATTATGAAAGAAAAATGAGCTTGAACTAGCGACCAATTTTGAAGACTATTACTAATGATCTAGATAAATTTATTGAAGATGTTGGTTGGGAATTTTTGAATATGGAAGCTAGTGATTTTGATTTTGATAATTCAGAAGAGTTAGATCAAGGATATGAACCCTCTGATGTAGAAGAGGAATCAGAATCAAATGAGGAAGGTTCAAAAGATGAATCTCTTATGGACTCAGAGGAGGACGAAGAAGAAGAAGAAGATTCTGAAGAGGAGGAAGGTAAAACATGGGATGAATTAGAAGCCGAATCCAAAAATGCAGATAAGGAAAAAGGAGATGAGATTAACAATGAAGAGGAAAGGTGACAACGAAAGGTAAAAGCTACAAGGAAGTCTCAAGCACCTGATATTAGAGATTCAAGAGGAATGCCTGCCAAGAGGCATAAAGTCAGATGAATTGAGTTCATCTACATCCTTTTACTATTTATTCATGCACATAAACAATCATCTTGTAATCATAAGATTTGAGCTCTATTTACTCATCCTATGCATCAATAAACAACTCAACACAAGAGATGCAAATTGATATATTAACACAACAATATCCAACTAAGTTATTGAAACTTAACTATTGATACCTCGTTCTCCATCCAGATTACAAAATCATTCCACTTTTTGTTTTGTAACATATTCTTTTCAAATTGCTTTGGATGACAGCCATATTTCTCCTCCTATCAAAACATGGCACATGGACTAGTTAAACTAATTAATATGCAATCATTTAATTTTCCAAGGAAATAAAAAAAATATCATTTAAAATATTAAATATACTTACAAATGTATAGATCAAGGCCTGTAAACCTTCCTGGCCACTGCGATGCATGGCACGAAATTTCTCAAGCCTAGCCTTGGAGGCCTTGTCCTGAAACATATACTAATTCAATTTAACTATGCACAAATAAAATTTAAATATCGTTTAATAAATTTGATATAATCTTATGAGAAAATTCAAATACCTGTGTACTCTCCTCACCGGACTTCCTCCGTGCATCGGACTTCTCATATGCTTTTACAAGCTCTTTCCATACTTTCACACTTACATCAATTGGCCTTTTTTTCTGCCTTAGCTTAGGAGGGATTTTTTTTATCTTCTTTGTTTGGTTGCACCAAAATCTCTTGCAATTTTGAGACATTCGTAGCTTTATCTTCTTTACAGACCAACCTGTGCCAAATTCATTCTCCATGTCATGGATAACTAATTTTTTCAGGTGCATGGGTATCTTTGAGAATGGAAAATGTAGATGATCTTTGAACCATTGAAGGCATGATTCCTTCAACCTACTCACAAACGTTTTCCCAGCATCCGTCATTTAGACTTCCCCTGAAACCACCTCGTATTCTATCTTTGTATTGTAGCTACCAATGCAAGATTGAAAACATGGTGTACTGGAAGATGTCTGTGTCCCAGGAGTGGAAGTCTCTGCTCCCTGCTCCACATTCTTAGAGTTTACTATCACTGATTTCCTCCTGGATCTTTTGCTTGATCCAGGAGTGGTTGGGGAATCAATTGATTCCCTTTGACACAATTGATTTGTTTGCAATGTTTGAGGGGCGTTACCAGATTGTTTTTCTATGTATCTAGCAAGTGTTGTTTAGTCCACATTAACCAATTTGTTCACTACCTCTACTCCCAATATGGAAGCCAATTCATCTTTATCTTTGTCAGTCTCATGTCCCTATATATATATTTAAATTATATTTCTTTTAAATTTAGAAATAAAAAACTAAAAAGTAAAATTCAAAGAAACAATGGAAACATTTACAAATCTATAAATTGACAATGAATTACCTCATTGTGGCCAGAGTTTTTTGACAATGCTCACTTCCCTCCATTGCTTGACATTTTGAGGCAAACTAGGGAAAATTATTTTCGTCGAGTCTGTGGAGGAAAACGAAGTACACACTATCAGGTATGGAAGTTTTCGTCCAGTTTGTGGTATGAAAGTTTTGTTTTGTGGGAAAATATGTTCGCTGGGTTTTCTTAGTGTTGATAACTTAGGGAAAATATGTTCACTTGGTTTCATTATTGTTAATAAACTTAGCATGAAAACTTTTTCATAATGCAATCTTGCACGAATTTGTTATGGCATCGGCGACTATGGCACAAATGGGCAAAACCAAGCGGTTTTTGCATTTATTTTCAGCAGTGACCAACCCAATTCCTAGATTTTCCAAGTAGTTCACTATTTCCTTGATACCTAGGTTAGGGAAAGAATACAAGGCATCCTCGCTTCGTGTTATAATATTTTGAGCCAAAGCTCAAATGGGTAGGGTAATTTTTTTTGTTGGTTTCTCAAAGGTTTTACAATTTATAATGATGGGACAATTTAGAGGTTGCCTGGACTAGTTAGGCCACAAACCAGTAAACAATAACAAATTCAAATGCAATAGAAAGAGCAGTAAACAATCATGAATTCAACCAAGAAAAAAAAATTGTAACCTTGCCTATGGTGTCGCAAACTAAATCAAATTTCTCATCAGTTGCTGGTAGCGCCTTGCTCTCTTCCTTTGCGCGACGTTTTTCCTTGTTTTGTCGTCTGATTTCTTCCTTCATGCGGGAAAGTTTTAAATTTTAAATTTTGATTCATTAGTCGACGCTTAGTCAGTGTTAGTTAACGCCAACTTTAGCGCTGACAGTTGGTCGTTAATGTAACCTGTTTGGGATGTATAAGGCGGCATCAAGTGCACCTAATTTAGTGCCTATCATTGCTGTATAGTGACTATTTTTATTGTTGTGTATCACAGGATCCATAGTGTTGGAAATAATTCCAACTCTTGCCTTGTTTTTGTGATCACCACTGTCCTGTGGCTCCTTCATTAGCTCGGTGCAGTAGAGCAGTTTTTACTGCGGTCCCGCAAGGTGCTTCATCCTTCTTGGTGGTAGTGCGGTGAAAGCTTTTGTGGCGGCACGCAAGTCTTCCTTTTGTTCCTGGTGGTGTTGCGGTGGCTCACGTAGTCCCACAAGTCTTCTACCATTGGCATGTGGTGACCATCGTTGTCCCACGGCTCCTTCATCAGCTTGGTGTGGTAGAGCAGTTTTTACCACAATCCCACAAGTTGCTTTTTCCTTCTCGGTGGTAGTGCAGTAAAAGCTTCTGTGGCGACATTTTTATTCACAGAGGAGGCCATGGAGAGAGGACATGGATGGTGTAGAAATACTAAATCATTGAGAGGAAAGTGGGTGGAAATAGATGAGACAACATAATCTGCAGATACAATAGAGGTAAGAAGAGAAAGCAACCTCAACCAAAGGAGGAAGGTGTTTATGAATTCAAAAATGCTACAACATAGAGGAGATAAAGTCATTTTTTTGTCCATGAGGCCTTTGAGGTCAAACTTATTGGTTGAAAATGCATAGGAATTGTGATTAAATGTATTTATATGATCAAGGGAAAAGTTTGAGAATTAGGATAGACAAAACATGATATCAATATGTCAAATATATGACTAAAGTGAGGTTTTGTGTTGGATAGCATATTCGTTGAAATGATATAATTGGTGTACTAAACATTATTTACTATGTTGTGTATTATAGGGGCGAGACGAGGCCAAGGCAACATATCATGTCATATCAAATGAGGACACAGTGGATGAAGTGGGACATCAAGTACTCAAATTTTGACTTTATTTAGGAAAAAATGATTTGATGGAATTTTGTGATACGTCCATCTTTTTCATAGTATTATTGAAATTTATAATGTATTATCCAATATTTACATAAATTAATGCATGTTGTTGATTATTTTAGATGGAGATTGGAGCAAATGCAGAGCCTAAGCTCTCAACTAGCAAAAGAACAAGATATGTACGTGGATGTGGACCTAAAACTGTTAAATCACGTAGACGACAGTGGGTGGAAGAGGATATGACAATGGATACTATAGACACAACAAATTCTTGCACTGAAGAAGAGGTAGGTTAGGAATATAGTACATGGGATGAATACTCTAAGAAAATTATTGTTTGTGGATGTTCTGTATGTCGTGGAAAGAAACAATTCAAACGAGCGATTGTACAAAGATATTACATACATGATGAGATTCCAGACAGTATTATACCTCCTACAATCGATTCAAATCCAATAGGAATTGTGGTGAGGAATTTTCCAATTTGATATAAATAACATGTATACTTCGTTTAAACATTGTTTTATATTATTTAAATAACTAATTTTTTCTTAATGGATACTTGCAGGATAAAGTTCTTGGTTTAAAGTTTCCTAGATCATCGACTTCCAGCCTAGAGGGCAATGATAATTTATCAGATGAGACATCTAGGCTAGTAGAATATAAGCTTAGCATGTCAGCATATGGTCTAAATTCAAATATGTATACACATCATCTCCAATTGGAAAGTGGAAAATAAATGAATACAAGTCATCTTATGTATATAGATGGGTGTGCATACACACACAAAAATATTATAGGATTTATAAATAGTAGTAAGGGAAGGGACCCTACTGTAAGACCGAGCTGTCAATTTGTTGAGGTTATAAATGATAAAGATGGAGATATGGAAAGATAGGTTGATAGATTGATAATGGTTGAGGCTATTATGGACCTTACCATTGGGGATGAGTTATTGATTGATCAACCCTTCTTAAAATGCACTCCTACGCGAAAGAAGAGGGGAGAACAAGGTCTCCCTAAGGATGTTCTTAAGGGCAAAAAACCAAAGAATAATAAATGAGTGTGGACTGATGTTTTATAAACCATGTTGTCAAAATTATGTTTTATAGCAATTATTGTATAAAAAAGGTAGTCTATAAAATAATGCTCCATTATTCAATTAATGTATATATGTTCATACAATTTATATAATGTCTAATATATGTATGTCGTTCATGTGCAGGTATTTTTCTATGAAGATATTTTGGACTTGAAATGGATATTTGTCATACATTATGATCTAGATTAAGGCATGTATTTGATGATGCATTAGTGGATACTCAGCGAAAAAATGATCGCCAACAAAATGACAGAGAGGGATTAGAGAACATCAAAGAAATCGACATCCATGATGATGTTGAAGATGGTTATGTTTCAGGCACAAGAAGACAACAATCCAGAGTTAGATGATGTTATGGAAGACAACAATATGGATGGTATAGAAAATGATGATCCAAATACATCTGGTAACAATATAGATGGTTTACAGTCAAATTTCAATGATGATGAAGATGATGGAGGTCAAGATGAGGATGATGATAATAGTAAATACTTGAAAGAACATATGAACATTGAAAATGATACACTGGATGACATTGTAGTAGACAATAATGTTAATGACCAAGACTTCTAAATTTTTAGAATTATTTGCAATCCATGTTTAAAAAAGGATGATTCTTATAGCCTAAACTTTGAAATACTTCAGTAATATTATGTTGTACTTGGACAATTGAAAACCTGTTTTATTCTCCTATCAAGCTTTTTTATTTTCCATTATAATTCTAGACCAAACAACATTTGCAAGGATGGCCTTTTACACCAATCTTAATTTGTATGAAGTTCACAAACTTGTTGTCAAGTAGTAAATTCCTTTCGTAGATAGGAAATGTAAAGGCTTCATTTAAGAAAAGATAAGTAGTCTCTTTTTAAGGGTAATCCACATGCAAAAAGTAAAAAGCACATAAAAAACAATTGTACAGTAGAAAATCATATTCAATTAGTTATGTCTTATTTCTCTTGCACACTTATCTTAAAGACATAGGGTATTCACCATACATTTCCCTTGACAAATAAAACATGTTCGTTCATTTATTTTTACTGTATATCTCAGAAGTGAAATTATTGTTACATAATGATGCACTAAGAAAATAATATATACAAAAAAATGCAAAGAAAATGTTTGAAATTTAACATGCAACCTACTGTGTTGTAGTGAAAGGAATCAAGATTAACTAGGACAAGAAATAAAAATAATTTTTTTATGATTGTACTTAAAAGTGAACAGGATATGAAAAGTGTGGACAATGATGTTGCTGAAATTGAAAACCCCGATTCTGATGATATTACTGTTTTATGTCATTCGAGATAAAGAGCACATATAATTTTATATACATAGAAAATGAAGCTTTGAAACTAGTAAATTGAAAATTTAAACACTATATGATTTTTCCTTAAACAATAATTCACATACTCACTTACAAAAAAGGGTGAAGCATTTTTTATTCAAAGTCTGTTTTATTTAATAGACATAATAGTAAAAGAATATTTACAAGTACAAGAATATATACACTGTTTCATAGAAAATAAGGAATATTTCATAGAATATACAAGTACAAGAATATATCATCATCATCATATCCTTAATTACCTATTGCAATATCCTTAAATTGTTCAATCTTTGGTATGAATAGTTGGCCAAAAAAAAAGAATTACTTGGATGCTTCTTCCATTCATTTTGTATCAACATATGTTCATGAAGACACAAAAGTTAATAAAATATTAATGCACGTAACTCACAATTATTTAAATAAGAAACTTTGTTAACTTAATTGCTTTTAAATAGTTTCCATTTTTATGTTGAACATGTAACAAGGCAGAATAAGCTCAAATTTTCAAAAAAACTAGCAGCTCTACCAACATCTACAATAAATTCTTTACTGTATTAGCATATTCATTCACATAAGCACAATATTGAGGCTCAATAATTGATATTCATTCAAATATAGGAAGAAATAATTATGGTAAACTTAAGAAAAATATAGAATGATAACACAGTCACGGAGAATCTCTGATAATAAGATATTCTCCATTATATTGCCTCAATTGATATATATTAATAAAAGAAGTATTCAAAATGGAAATGATATATGATGATGATAATTTCAAACTAGGCCTTGGTTTCATATTTATATAGGAAGCAACAAGCTACAAACCTCTTACAAAAAGAAACAACCTTTCATAACTACTTCTTTTACTAACAACCATTTAATTAGCATAATTAAGGAAATAACAATACTTAAGACATTTTGACATATGGTTCCATTATTCAACATAGAAGACCAATGATCATTGATCTGGAAAAGTCTTCCTCTCCATGATGAGCATCCAAATTCTCTCACCTCAATGTCCTATTCTTTTGAAATCAACAACTATTTAATTAGCATAATTAAGGAAATAAAAAGACTTAAGACATTTTGACATATGGCTCCATTATTAAACATAGAAGACCCATGATCATTGATCTGGAAAAGTCTTCCTCTCTATGATGAATGTCCAAATGCTCTCACCTCAGTGTCCTATTCTTCTGAAACCAAATACTTTTCCTCCCGTTGATACACCATAAAATTTGATGGCCACTTATATTCCTGGATCTTTTGCATGTTTGCAAGATGAGTTTGGCATCAACTATCTAGTAAATGCCTTTGATTCATTGATAAAATTTAGGTATCTCGCATCAAGAACAATCAACCCATCCATGATCTAATTTAGCTTGGGAAGTGTTATGCCTTGCATAACCACCCCATCTTTTGCCTTGGTCAAAATGGGTCCCCCTTTTTTATTTTTGTCCTTATTTTTTTTCCAAACAAAGTTTGGAGTTATTCTTTTCCAACACTTTGTTTTTCTTTTTTTGATTGTTCTGTCGGAATCGGAACCAGAACTAAATCAGGTTTTGAAACTTGTTTCAAAGATTTCATTCTGATCCTGATCCCAATGGTCTTTTGGTTTTGTCTTTGTCGGAGCTGGAGCCGAGTGGAAGTTAAGTCTGAATTTATTCATAGTTTCGAAATAAAGGTTCATTCCACCTGCGCTTGCGCCTTTTGGTCTGTTTGTTTAGACTTAGGTTTTATTTTTGGTTTTTATCATTTTGGTCTTCGTGTTTTTATTTGAATTTTTGTTTTGTTTTCTTCTTTGTTGGCGGAACCGAAGCCGAAAGAGGAACCAAATGTGAAACTCAAATGAATTTATAAATCAATTCCCACTCCGCTTCCGCTCCCGCCGTTTTTGGGTTGTTTGACTTTACTGAAGTCGCATAGTAGTAATGTGCTAGTTCCCTTTGTAGTTTTAACTTCGATCTACCAAATTTATGGCATTAATTGCAGGTGCCATGCATGCGTGAAGCTACAGTTTTAGTCTTAATTAAGGATTAACTGAGAGTTATCGTCACTTTTTAAAAGATCAAGAGCAAATTAGAATTGCAGTGGAGCATTTGGGCATGTGATTCGATCGAAAGGGAGATAATTACACGTGGAATCACTTCAGAGGGCTAACCTATTTGTTTGCATTTGAGGTAGGGTTTCTCTTCTTCTTCTTCGTTTGTTTCACTTATCATTTTTTATTGGGTCGTTGGTTTCTCGCGAGTTCATGACTCTCGGTTTTCTTGTGAGTTCATGTTTTTCGTTTTTCTTTTCTTTTGTTTCTATTTTCTTGTTTTTGTTTTTCTTTTCTAGTTTTTTTTGTTTCTCATTTGTTTGTTTTTATCATGGTCATTCTCACATCGTAATCTTGACCATATCGCGATGCCCTAGTTTATTTAATGGCTTGGATTAGTTCCCGTTTTTACATTGGTAGGGTTTGATAAATTATGATTTTTCCTTAGGAATCTTGTTGCACATTAATCTGATTAGTTTGAATGGGGTTAAATTCGTGCCCTAATTATTTGAAATTGAGGGTTTGTGAATTAGGGTTTTGGTGCGTTTTTGTTTTAAATATGATGCCCTAATTGTTGCAGTTGCCTCTCGATCATATGGGGATGGTCTTATATAGGTTATTTTTAAGCCCATTTCATTTTGATGTGAACTAGTCCTTAAATCATGATGTTATTTATCATCTTGTTGAAATCACTTATGATGTCATAATTATTTTTGAGTGGAACCAGAACCAGAATCGATTTTGATCTTGAACCATGTTTTGTAATAAGTATCGATTCCTTTTCCATCCCGTCTCCGACTTCGCTTATGGTAAGAAGCAGGCTTTTAAAAAATGTTGATAACTCAGTCAGAATCGGAACCGAACATAAAATTGAAAATTCTTCATGGAACCAAATCAGTTCTTGTTCCGATTCCAATTCCGGTTACCATCCCGACTCTGACTCCTCGCTTTATTATTATTACAAGCTCAGTGTCTATTCCGGTCTTGATCCCGACTGTGTTTTTAAGAGAAGGACTGTTTAGAATGTTTTCTGCCTGGTTCCGCCTCCGGTATTTATGAAAAGGTAGGATCTCAAATCATATTTTTGTTATGCTTTTTATTGATCTCATTTGAGGTTTTATTGCAGGAAGCTAAAGGATGTCAGGAGTATCAGGAGAGGCTTCCCAGAGGAATCAACCTACAGAAACTTTGAAGGCAACAACTAAGCCTAAGAAAATTAAGCCAGAACAACTACCTTATACCTTGAGTTATAACCATAGGGGTCCTGCTGTCACTGTTAGCAAGGTGGAATCTGATTGGGCCAATACAACTGACACCAATCTAGGCCCATTCAATTACAGAAACATTTACTGAGGATGTAACAAGGAGAAATGGAAGAATAGTTGAGTTTGGTTTGGCTCACATCACTGTATTTCCTCTATCAATTCAATGCCCATAACTGATAATGATAGCATTAGAGCTTACAATCCAGCCACCAGACAATGTGTAGATTCACAAGATAATGTAATCATAGACCTGAATCCTCAAATGTTTCAACTTATGTTCAGTGTCCCTAATCTAAAGAATCTTGCACAACTGAATGAGGCAAAGGATTTGGAGATATATGGCAGTCACAAAGAGACCAATAGGGTTCACTTAAACAAAAAAATGGTTAAGAATGGAGAAGAAGTCCCTCGCAAAGCTCTCAAATCAGCCAAAGAGGGCAAAATTTTATAAAGAGGTATCAGATCTTATAATGATGTTGTCTAGAGTCTTTGGAAAGAGGGATGAATTTAATTTTAAGGAATGGATGTTTTCTTTCATTCAGACAATCTTTGATGGTAGACAAAATTTTGATTGGCCTATGATTGTGTCAGATAGCATACATGATTAGCTAACCAGAATAAGGGAAACTAAGAGCTTTTTCATGACCTCTTATGTGGTTTATGCAACAACCAAAGGATGCATCTTTCTAGGGTTAAATAGAGTAGGTGCATTGGGAGAAGCTAACGAGGAAAAAAAAGTTTGGAATCATTATGACTAGCTGTCTCTATAGATTTTTGAGTCACACTTTAGAAGGATTAATGATGCATTTTTATATGTAGTTATTAACCAACTTAATGGAGATGTAGGGTATAGATTAAGCCAGGAGGCCATGGCCTTCATTACAGAATGGGGGTGTTGGTATATCCAGTAAACCAAGTTTACTTATTTCAGGTTGGTTGGGTTTGAGGGTCATCCTCACTTGCTCCCCAGGTGCTGCAGCAATAGGATGGTTTTGATGGAGTTTGTTTATCAGGCTTTGGGGGTCAATGCTCGATTTGGAATAAAATACAAACCAGGTTGTCACAAGTTCCCCATGCAATTGGGTGAGTACAACTGACCACATCTTGTGGGAGCTAGGCTAGTTTGTAGCGAGTTAATACACTTGAAGTTGTGCTTATATACTGCTCGAAAGCACTTTGATCCAAAGAAAAAGATGAATGCTTTGCTGGCTTCAGTCTTTGATAGGCATTTCAACCTGCTGGAGGACTTTTGGAGTGATCTCGAAGATGAATATGACCTCATGAAGAGGAATTATGAGAGGTTGCCGATCTCACTTATGGTAGAATTTGGTGTCAAAGTTGACGTTCGTAATACATTAGTAGATGATGGGGTAGTGTTGGATCCTTCGTATGAAGTATTGAACATAGGTACCGAGAGTTTGGACCCGGTAGATTGGGATGCTAAGGAGACAATTGACATGAAGCAAATAGGGAGACCAGTCTTGGATAGGAGTATCCACTGGGTTGTTCTCAGAGCTAAAACTCCTGGGGGTTCAACTCTCAAGAAAGGGAAAGGGTATAAGAGAATCAAAAGGAAAATGCCTCCCAAGGAACCCTTGGAATTCTTCCTTACTGATGTTGTTGAGCTTGAAGCCTCGACCGAAGATTTTCTTGGAGTACATGAGGAGGATGCCCCAACAAGACCTATGGCTTCAACACTAGTAATGGGTGAATCATCTGCCCAAGCTCTTCCTACAGAGCAACAAAGTGGAGAGATGCCTAAGGGGACTCTTCATAATATAGTTGAAACATTGAAAGGAAAATAACTAGAGATAGAGATCCATGATGTTGAAACAAATTCTGATGAGACTTTATCAGAAAAGGATGCACAAGAGGAGATACGTTTAGAGAAAACTGAGCATGTGTTAACAGAGGAAGACCAGTGGGTGTTGTTTGAAAAAGTAAAGAGGGCTTCAGATACTAAGGCACATGCAGATGCTATAGAAAAACAAAAGGAAATAGATGCTAAGGCACAAGCTGATGCATTACTTCAACAACAACAATTGGAGGCTAAGAAAAGAGTTGATGAAGTAATAAAGCAACATAAGAAAAAGGAGCATGAGCTCAAGACAAAGGAAGAAAATGATAAGCTGGAGATGGTGTAGAAGATCCATGGGATAAAAGAAGAAAAGGCTAAACAAAGGAGAGAAAGAGAAGCCCTTGAGGCTAAGTTGAAACTAATTGAAGAAGCCTACAAGAAATAGAATGAAACTTAATGCCTACAAAAGGAGAAAGATGCTGAGGAACTGGCCAAGCAACAACAAAAGGAGAAGGAAGCCTCAGATAAACTCAAGGTTTTGGAAGAAGAAAGAAACAAGGTATTTGAAGAGAAGAGGTTGGAAGAGGAAAGATTGAAAAAGGAACAAGAGGATAAGAGGGTGCAAGAGAAGAAGGACAAAGAAGAAGCTGAAAAGCTTGCACAAGAAAATGTAGAGGGAGAACAATTTTCTTTACAAGAGGTTGATTCTCAACCTAGGGTTAATATTCTACAACCATTACTATGATTGCTGCCTCCTCTTCTACTATAATGGCCACTACTCCAAGTGCTCCTACCTGGTTAAAGCTTGATCTTCAAAAGAGACCAATAATGCCCTCACAACCTCTTAATTGGGATAACATGATGAAAGAAATTGAGAAGGAGAGACCCAAGAAGAAGGCTTTGATTCTTCATTCCAATAGGCTAACTGATGTAGGTGAAATTATTGCAAAATGTGCAATACCAGTAGTGGATAAGGATGTGGGAGATATGCAGGTCACTGATTATCAATTAGGCACTGCCAATCTGGGAAGGCCTACAAGGAATCAAAAAATAAACCTGATTGATGTTGTAGAATCATGCACCAAATCAAGGTTGATAAAGGAAAAGCAATGAAAGGATGAGCTCAAACCTCAATTGGATCAGCTACATACCTTTTTGAAGGACATCTCTACTCCTAGATCACAACTTGCTACCTTAGAGACACTGGTGTTGCTCAACAAAAGAGAGGTGGATGATCTAGTAAAAGTAAAGAATAAGGCTGGAATGATGGATAGGTGGATGGATAGGCTTAATCAGGAGGTAGGCGAGGTGCTGGTAAATAGTTTTGAGATTCACAAGATAGCATTAGAGTCAATAGAAGAGATGAAGCACCATGCTAAAACATTGGAACGACAAGAGGAAAAGTATAGAGGATATGTTCAAAAGATAAAGGACATCAATAAATTTCCAAAGTTTACTTGGCTTGACCAGTCAATTCTTGAAGAGGACAACACAGACTTCTTGGAAAAGGCCTCTAGCATAATCCGGTTGTGATCTGATTTCATATATAAGCATAGAAATGAGGTTCAAGATGCTAGTAAGGATTTAAATGAACAACCTGATGAACTAGAAGCTGTTGTGGCTATTCTAGTTAATGTTGATATACCTATTAAAGAGGGCCTGCCTTTAAATCAGTTAAAGGAGAAATGGGATAATAGATTTCAAGAAATTATGCAAAAAGAGGATGATGGAGAGGATCTATTATTGGATAGATTGATGGATATCCGAGAAGGATGTAAAGGCTGCGAGAAAAGAGTTGATTAAGTTAAAAGACATGAAGGTGTTTGCTTCCGTAGAACTGAAGAGAATTCAATTTGAGGACATCTGGATTGATGGGCCAGATGTGGATACTCTTCAACAGGTCTTCTCCAGTTATGATGAGTACATGTTGGAGCAAACTATGCAAGGATGAGTGGCAGTCTTTTGGGTGCATGGCTTCTTTCTCCTTCTCTTTTATTCTTTCTTGTAATTAACATTGGAACTGGAGATCAACCAATCTGAGTTTCCAAGAAAGTTTCAGTTCCTATAATTGTGGATCTCGATTTTAATTGAGAGGATTTGATGCTTTGTATGTCTATATATACCTTTGAGGTATCATATTGTAAGGGTTGGCTAATGAGAATAAGATTAGCCACCTGATAGTAGGAGATAATAATTTTATAGCTTTGCAAAGACACTTTGTTATTATTAGTTACAATTGAATACAAATATTAGTTTTTACACAGTATTATGTTGGAATTGAGTTTACTGGATAAGGTTAATAAATCATAATCTGTCTGTATGTCAGTGATTTTGTTGAAGCATAAGTGTTTCTTATGTGATGAGAATCATTAGAAGGAACCAGATTTAAAGATTATTTCATTAAATTATCTATGGATTGAATTGTTGAAAGTCTGTTGATCTATGATTTTAGCAATGAATGAGATTTTGTTCTTTTGGAATCTTTAAAGTATTTATGATGTGTGATTGTGATAGTTAAACTAAGCACTATAGATGCATACAATAGTATGGATTGTTCTATAAATTGCATCATGTTATGGTTTTCTTGATCTATTGGAGGAACATTCGTTGTTGAAAATATATGTCTGGATATTAGATAATTTTTATTCATGTTTCATTGATGTATGCCCTAATCTATCTTTTTTCTTTTATTTAAAACCCCTTTTTCATTAAATACAGATTGATGAATCCATCATTGCTTGCATTCCTTATTACCAACAAATGCTCCTTGAATATTACAGTTGCATGGATCAATTGAGTGACACCAGAAAGTTGAGAACCAACTACTAGGATGTTGGAAGTTAGGCTACTATATGTTATCTTTATGTTTCAGGAGAAATAGAGTAGAGATATTTTGTTCAATGTTGTTTGTGTTATTTCACCATCAACAGATTTGGCGCTAGAAGGAGGGCCTGAAGGAACAAGCTGGCTTGCATTGCTTCATTCTCACCAGAGAAATACAGGAGGATTCTCAGATCCTCTACTAACCCTGAACCATTAGAAGAACTCCAAATCCCAGTTAGACCTAGACCCCATTCTCGTAGAATTTTTATTCCACCGTTGCCACCACTGCTTACTCCACCTGGATTTCAACCAAATCCGCGTACACCACCACCAGTCCAACCTACATCACCACCATTGTCTCAGCCAGTGTCACCACTAGTCCAACCTATGTCGCCACTAGTTCGACCTATATCAATACCACCTGCTCAACCAATCCTATCCATGGCTTACTTTGTGAATAACCCCTCTCCACTAGGGTCTATTCCAGGGGGAATCCATGATCTAACGAAGAACCCATAAAAGTTTTGTCCCAAGTACATGCACAAGGAATCAATAAGCGCAAAGGAGCATATACAAACGTTCAAAGATGCTTGTACCCATGCTCAAGCGGCTCATGAAGACGTGGTATGTAGATTTTTTCCTTATTGTTTAAGGGACATGGCATATAACTGGTACTTAAATCTGCCTCGGGGATCTATTCTGGGTTGGATAGATTTAGAAAACACATTCATTAAAGAACATCATAAGCCATTGCCTCTATTCAACACAAGATTCCAAAGGATGTTTTGTAGGCTACAAGATCCTTATTTAGTGGCTGAGAATATTGCCATTCAGGCGTATTTAAGAGTTGTTGATCCCTTGATTGGTCTATAGAACTTATATCCCCAACGAAATTGACTCTCTATCTAAAGTGTATCATTTATCCATCAAATTGCAACAACAGATAATTCTGCAATCAGGAGGTTTAGGAGCAACTCTTCCTCCCATGGGTTATCAGATGCCTAACCCACCATTGTACAACACTGTCCCAGGGATGTCTTGCTCCCAATACAGACCTGTGTATGAGTTGCAAGCCCCACCTACCATGCCCTTTTTTAGAAATGGCATGCAAGATTCTTCCCAACAACCTCAAAATCAACAACAACAGGTGAGAGGATCAACGCATGTTCATTCCCCATCCATAGTGCAGAATGTTCAAAATAAAAAACTATTCAATTGACCAATGAGGTAGAGACTCTCAAGAAGACTCTATCTCAAATGTCTAATGATATGGAACAACTTAGGCATAACCCTGCCCACAACCAAAACCGGAATTATCAGAACCAAGGAGGTTACAACAACCAGGGGAATTACTGCAATCAGAACACAAACCAAAACTTCCAGAATCAGAACTCCTCTAATCAAAATTACCAAAATTAGAACTGAGGAAATAACCAAAGGTCCAAAAACAACAATAGGTAGTGGAATACTGGACCTAACAATGGGCGAGTTTCCTATAATTATCAGTCAGGTGAGGATAGATCACATACTGCTAATGTGGCTGACCTTAATTTCATGACTAACTGGTGCACACTACATGATATTGTAGCACATTTTGAGGTTAATAGCCCAGAAATGGAGAAAATGGTAAAGATTGCACAAGCTGATTCCCATCCTCCAGTAGGGAATTCCAACTAGGATAATGGGCCGGTAAATACTGCTATGAATTTTGAGACTATTGAAGAAAAATACTAATTTCCCATGTAGGGAGATAATGAGCTAGAGGAGGATGTGTATGATGCCCAAGCCTTCCAGTCCAAAGGTGGTCACTTTCCGAGAAATCAAAATAAGGGCCCATTTACTACATCTACACCCCCAAACAACATGGTCCCACCTAACCAAAATGCAGATAATAACCCACCGCCACCAAAGGGACCTTCTGACCCTAAGAATAGAGGTAATCCGCCTCCTTTTCCTAAATATCAGGTGAGGAATGATTCATAATTTGATTTTATTACAGAACTGCAGAGACAAAAGACATCATTATCATTCTTTGACATCATGAAGTGGTGCCTGACTCAACGTGAAGTGCTATTGAAGGCCCTGGAGGAGGAAAACCGCTTAAAAGGAAAAGGTAAAGTGAATCTAGTGAAGGAGAAAAATGCAACCATCTATAAAGGTAAGACCGATACCCCACCTTTTCTTTTAAGTTTAAGGATTTTTGGAAAGAATTTGCATAACTGTTTGCTGGACTCTGGAGCATCGGGTAATGTTATGCCCTTTTCAATATGTAAGAAGTTAGGATTAAATCCTATCCTGACTAATAAGAAAGTGATCCAGTTAGACAAAACTAAGGTTAATGTTGTAGGAGAACTAAAGAACATGCATGTACAGGTTGGATCAGATCCAAGGATCCAAACTTACATAGATATCCAAGTGGCTGACATCCTAGAGACATATGGTATGCTCCTAAGTCAGGAGCTAATGAAAAGTATTGGGGGATATTTGTCCTTGGATTTCTCTCACATGTGGTTGCCCTGGAAGGGGGTAGCAATGTAGATAAGGATTGAGAGTGACCCCAGGCTCAAGCATATTATTATAAAATATGATGCTTCAAATGAAGTAGCATATTTTGAGACTAAGATAGGAGTTTACAAGCAAGAGGAAGTCCTCACCTTCTTTGTATTAAATCTCAAGGATACATTTTCCCTATAACACATTGACCCAATGATCAACATCAACCAACAAGTTCTAATAAGGAAATTGCAACAAGATAAGCTGGTATTAGGAGAAGAAACTGATTTGAGTAGTTTGTTGCTTCCTAATTGGTGTAGAATTCATTATCACAATCATTCAGAGTTAACGTGCCTACCATGCCTAGATATCTTAAATCATATAGGCCAGCCTCAACAAATGAGTCAAGGAAAAACCCAAACACCCATCAATGCGTTTTCTTTTACAATTAAGGATGCTACCATTCTCACTAGGACTAGCCTTCCTCATGAGGAAGATTCCTCATGGTTTGATCAAGCTCAGGTTCTATGCTCGAACATTCAAGAAGGGATTGAGGTATCTTAGTTCTTTTCCAATACACCTACCCTAGATACTCTACCGATGCCCAAGGCATTAATGAAAAATGAATTAGATTGCAATCTGATCCAAGAAGTTGTCCAAGAGGTAATTCTTGACCAAGCTATGAATATAGAAAATTCTTTAAGTGAGCCTTGCCCCAAGTCAATTTTTGATGACCAACAAAAGTTCGAGCTGCCACATATCCCAAGTAAGTCATCCCTTATCATCCCTAAAAAGAAAGAACTCCTAGCTAAAGACCAATTGTGGAGTCTTAAATTTGATGGCTCTAAATCCAAGGCAGGAAGTGGAGCAGGGATCGAACTAACCGACCTGAAAGGGAAAACTTACTTTGCATCTTACAGGTTGTAGTTTGGCTACACAAACAATGTGGCTGAGTATGAAGCACCTTCTCGTGGACTTATGTTTGCTCATAAAAAGAAGGATACTTCTCTCATGGTCATGGGGGATTCTGAAGTGATCGTAAAACAGGTATGTAGCTAGTATACATGTCATAACAAAAGATTGGCTGCATACAAAAATAGAGTTTGGAACTTAATTGAAGACTTTGATACATTTGGGATTACTTTGATCCCTAGAGAAGCTAAGCAAATTGCAGATGCCCTTGCCGTTGCTGCTAGCATAATGGAACCCATGCAAGACTGTAATCTAAAGAGATTTTCAATAGAATTAATTTCAGTCCCAACTATCCCTGATAATGTCTGAAATTTTTAGGTATTCGATAACGATCAACATATATTGGCCTTTCTAGCAAGTTCTGATGTTTTTGAAGGGTAGACAATAGATGAATCTGAAAGAGATAAGGGAGATTGGGATCCTGAGAAGGATGGTGAAGAAGGGATATTGGATTTGAAAAGTAATAGTATTCCAAAAGGGATGGTAGCTTTGGAAAAAATATTTGATTCTGACCCTCGGGTTCGATAGAGGATGCCCACGGAGAGTGAAGGAGGGAAATATGAATTTGTCAATATGACTCACTTGGGCCCAAAAATAAATGTTCTCATAGGGAAAACCTATCCTACAGAAATTAAACAGAAAATAGTCAGAGTTTTGGAGTAGAACATTGTAGCCATTGCTTGGGGGTATGATGACTTAAAAACCTTTGACACTTCGGTGATCACTCATACTATAGCTCTCAAGCCAGAAGCCAAGCCTTTCCATTAGAAACAACGCTTAGCCCTTGATCCAGAAGGAGGTACAAAAGCTCCTATCTACAAGGATAATCTTTCCTATTAGACATTCTACGTGGGTGGAAAATTTAGTTCCTATACGCAAGAAGAACAGTGAGATCAGATTATGTGTTGATTTCAGGAATCTAAATAAAGCCTCTGAGAAAGATAATTATCCATTGCCTTTTCTTGATAAAGTGCTACAAAAGGTTAATGGGTCTTAAATGATGTCATTCTTAGATAGCTATTCTGGGTATAATCAGGTTCTTGTCAGTCATGAGGACAGAATGAAGACAACTTTCACCACCAAATGGGGCACATTTGACTATCGGAGGATGTCGTTCGGTCTTATAACATTGGAGCAACCTTTCAACGGGAAATGGACGTAGCCTTCAAAGATTTGATAGGGAAGTGTATAATTATTTATGTGGATGATTTAACCATCTTCTCCAAGAATAGAGAAGACCATGCAATAGATCTGGAAAAATTTCTCAAGAAATGTATAAGCTATGGTGTCTCCCTCAATCCAAAAAAGTGTGTGTTTGGAGTATCTGAAGGGAAACTCCTAGGTCACATCATATCGGAAGAAGGAATATCAATAGATCCGGATAGAGTGGAGGCTATTTTGAAACTAACAAGGCCAGGTAGCAAGAAAGAAATGAGATCCTTCTTTGAAAGGATCAATTTTATTAGAAAATTTATAACAGGGTTTGCAGAAATTGTCAAACCCCTCAATGAAATGATGAAGAAAGAAGCAAAAATAGAATGGAGAAATGAGGCTAAATCTACTTTCTCGCAGATCAAACAGTCAATATCTGAGGCACCTGTGTTGACTAGCCTAGATTATCTAAGGCCTTTTTATATCTTTTCTTTCGCATCTGACCATTCATGTGAAACTGTGTTAACACAACGAAGAGGTGAGGGAGAGGAAAAACCTATCACCTTCATGAACTCTCCTTTTAAGAATTCAGAAGTTAGATACCCACCCCTAGAGAAACAAGCCTTTGCATTGGTTTGAGCGGTAAAGAAATTCAGGCATTACATTTTGCAAAGTCAAGTAATGGCCATAGTGCCTGATCTAGCTGTGAAGTCTCTTCTGATGCAAAGTGAATTGGAAGAGCAAAGAGGAAAGTGGATGGCTATTCTACAAGAATTTGACCTAGAGATTCATCTGATGAAACTCGTCCGAGGGAAAGGTTTATCAAAAGCAATGGCAGATGTGGATAAAAACATCACCTGTCAGCAATACACTGTCTAGTCATTTACTAAGGATCCCTGCTACACAGACTTGATCTTCTTCCTCCTCAATAACAGATATCCAGAAGGAATGAATGCTACTCAGAGGAGAGCTTTGAGGATGAAGAGTGCTCACTACATTATTAAAGGGGGATCTATCTATAGAAATAAATTTCAAGGGATTTACCTACGTTGTTTGGATCAACAAGAGGCTAAGCATGCTATTTTAGAGTTTCATGGAAGACATGGAACATGACATGGGTCTGTGGATGCTTTGGCTCATTAGATTATGCGATCAGGCTAGTATTGGCCTTATGTATTTCGGGATGTACATCAACATGTCAGAACATGTCATGTATGTCAAACTTCTGCACCCAGGGAAATAAATCTTGCAATGCCTTTGCAACCAGTGTATGAGGTAAGGCCGTTTGCTCAATGGGCCCTGGATTTTGTAGGTGTTATTAATACCAATTCATCTACAGGTCACAAGTTTATCTTGACTGCAACTGACTACTGTGCACATTGGACCGAGGCCCAGCCCTGCAAAAACAACACCACAGAGGTGGTTATCAAATTTTTGACTGAGAACATCACCACCAGGTTTGGAGTTCCATTTGCTCTGGTATGTGATAATGGCCCAACTTTTTCTTCAGCTAAATTCATTCAATGGGATTATGAACATAAAATTATTTTGAAGTATTCATCCAATTACTACCCTCAGGGAAATGGAGTGGCTGATTCCACTAATAAAAACCTGTTGGAAGTAATAAGCAAGTTGTTGGAAAACAATCCTAGGGACTGGCACACCTAGTTGAGATTTTCCCTATGGTCAGATTGAACCCGAATCAAAGTAGCTCTAGGAAATTGTCCTTTTAAGTTAGTCTATGGCCAAGACCCAGTCTTCCCGATCCATTTAGAAATACCTGTTCTTAAGTTTATGCAGGAATTTTATTCCAAGGATGATAGGATTGAGGTTAGATTACTTAATTTGCTTAACATGGAGGAACAAAGAGATGCTGCTTTGCAACAATTCTCTAAACATCAGGCTGTCGTCAAACACTAATTTGACAAAAGGGCCAAGATAAAAACCTTTAGGATATCAGATCTTGTATTACTATGGGATAAATCCAGAGAGAAAAAGGGAGATCACCAAAATTTTGATAGACTCTGGTTAGGTCCATATCAAGTGCCAATTAATGGTCAGTTTCTCGAGCACTATTTTGGTTCATGAAAGGTCTGATGTTTTAAAAGAATGTATTATATTGTATATATGTAATTAAGTTGTTTTTGTTTTGTTTTGTTTGTTTTTGTTGTTCTTTTCTTTGTCTTTATTTTTTTTGTTGGGGATCTTCATTTCTGTCCATCTCAAGACAAGGGGTCATTATTCAAAGTATGCTACAGGTACTAGGCGAGAAATTGGTTTAGGTATTTTCATTAGCATCTTTGAAAAGGATTTCATTATGAAACTCATGTCTTATGATCATTCTAATGTTGGTTTGAAAAGATATTAGGGGTAGAAGATACACTGTGAATATATCATGAATTATGATAAAAAATCTGTCACCAAACTAGATAACATCTGCCTAAATAAATACCTATCTATTTTAGGGTGGTTTTACTTTTTGATTCAAGTGAAAAATCCAATTACAAGACTATCATAAAATCCATTGTAGTTCTCAACCCACATTTCAGATCAATTATATCTGAGTATTGAGGAAAGTTCATAAAATATTTCTACAAGTGAAGCTTGGGTAAAAGAAAAAAGAGACAAAAGAAAGAAAGAAAAGGGAAGCTCAATATCAAATGGGTGAATCAAGTATCTCTATCGGTGCTATGGATGCCTATATGGCAGTAGAGAAATGCTTTGAGAGAACTAGAGGTATCTCCGTTGAGGCTATGGACGCTTGACTGGTAGCAGAGCAATACCCGGGATTTTATTGCATGATAGTTAAAGGACTCAACCTATGTAGCTTGAATCTTAGGTATAGTTGTTTAGGAGTAGAGAATATATCTGTAAAGAATGATGCACAATATACGCACACACTTAGATTCATAAATAACTCATGAGCAGATACATCTGAGATTCCATCTCAATCTTATCCTATATATTTGATCTTATTCAAGTTAACATGCTTCATAAGCCAGGTGGTTTTAGGGTGACTAATTTTTTTTGGGTGTCTTGAAAATGGGTAAACCGTTTTCCCAGCCGAGTCATGAATTGTTATGCCTTGCATAACCACCCCATCTTTTGCCTTGGTCAAAATGGGCCCTCCTTTTTAATTTTTGTCCTTATTTGTTTTTCAAACAAAGTTTGGAGTTATTCTTTTCCAACACTTTGTTTTTCTTTTTTTGATTGTTCTGTTGGAACCGGAACCAGAACTAAATCGGGTTTTGAAACTTGTTTCAAAAATTTCATTCTGATCTTGATCTCGATGGTCTTTTTGTGGTCTTTTGGTTTTGACTTTGTCGGAGCCGGAGCCGAAGTGGAAGTTAAGTCTGAAGTTATTCATAGTTTCGAAATAAAGGTTCATTCCGCCTTCGCCTCCGCCTTTTGGTCTGTTTGTTTAGACTTAGGTTTTATTTTTGGTTTTTCTCATTTTGGTCATCATGTTTTTATTTGACTTTTTGTTACGTTTTATTCTTTGTTGGTAGAACTAGAGCCGGAACGGGAACCAAATGCGAAACTCAAACGAATTTCTAAATCAATTCCCACTCTGCTTCCGCTCCCGCCGTTTTTGGGTTGTTTGACTTTACTGAAGTCACAAAGTAGTAATGTGCCAGTTCCCTCTATAGTTCTGACTCTGATCTACCGCATTTATGTAATTAATTGCAGGTGCCATGCACACGTGAAGCTGTAGTTTTAGTCTTTATTAAGGATTAACTGAGAGTTATCGTCATTGTTTAAAAGATCAAGAGCGAATTAGAATTGCAGTGGAGCGTTTGGGCGTGTAATTCAATCAAAAGGGAGATAATTATGCATGGAATCACTTCAGAGGGCTAAATTATTTGTTTGCATTTGAGGTAGGGTTTTTGTTCTTCTTCGTTTGTTTCGCTTATCATTTTTTATTCGGTCGTTGGTTTATCATGAGTTCGTAACTCTCGGTTTTCTTGTGAGTTCATGTTTTCCATTTTTCTTTTCTTTTGTTTATGTTTCCTTGTTTTCGTTTTCGTTTTCTGGTTTTTTTTGTTTCTCATTTGTTTGTTTTTATCACGGTCATTTTCACATTGTAATCGTGAACGTATCGTGATGCCCTAGTTTATTTAATGGCTTGGATTAGTTACTGTTTTTACAATAGTAGTGTTTGATAAATTACTGATTTTCCTTAGGAATCATGTTGCACATTAATCTGATTAGTTTGAATGGGGTTAAATTCGTGCCCTAATTATTTGAAATCGAGGGTTTATGAATTAGGGTTTTGACACATTTTCGTTTTAAATATGATGCCCTAATTGTTACGGTTGCCTCTTGGTCATATGGGGATGGTCTTATATAGGTTATTTTTAAGCAACTTTCATTTTGATGACCTAGTCCTTAAATCATGATGTTATTTATCATCCTGTTGAAATATCTTATGACATCATAATTTTTTTTTAGCGGAGCCGGAACCGGAATTGATTTTGACCTTGAACCATGTTTTGTAATAAGTATCGATTCCTGTTCCATCTCGTCTCCAACTCCGCTTAAGGTAAGAAGCAGGATTTTAATAAAATGATGATAACTTAGCCGGAACCGGAACCAGAACATAACATAAAATTGAAAATTCTTCATGGAACCAAATCGGTTCTCGTTCTGATTCCGATTCCGGTTACCATCCCGACTCCGACTCCGGTCCTGCTTTATAATTATTACAAGCTCAATCTCTATTCTGGTCCCAATCTTGGCTGTGTTTTTAAGAGAAGGACTATTTAGAATGTTTTCTTCCTGGTTCCGCCTCCGGTATATATGAAAGGGTAGGATCTCAAATCATATTTTTGTTATGCTTTTTATTGATATTGCAGGAAGCTAAAGGATGTCTGGAGTATTAGGAGAGGCTTCCCAGAGGAATCAACCTACAGAAACTTCGAAGGCAACAACTAAGCCTAAGAAAATTAAGCCAAAACAACAACCTTATACCTTGAGGTATAACCATAGGGGTCCTGCTGTCACTGTTAGCAAGGTGGAATCTGATTAGGCCGATATAACTGACACCAATCTAGGCCCATTCAATTATGAGGAGTTGTACTCAGAAACATTTATTGAGGATGTGACAAGGAGAACTAGAAGAATAGTTGAGCCTGGTTTGGCTCACATCATTGTATTTCCTCTATCAATTCAATGCCCAGAACATATAATGACAACAGTTGGAGCCTACAATCCGGCAACCAGACAATGTGTAGATTCACAAGATAATGTGATCATAGACTTGACTCCTCAAATGTTTCAACTTATGTTCAGTGTCCCTGATCCAAAGAATCTTTCACAACTGAATGAGGCAAAGGCTTTGGAGATATATGGTAGTCACAAAGAGACCAATAGGGCTCACTTAAACAAAAAATAGTTAAGAATGGAGAAGACCCTGGAAAAGCTCTCAGATTAGCCAAAGAGGGAAAATTTTTACAAAGAGGTATCAGATCTTATAATGATGTTGTCTAGAGTCTTTGGAAAGAGGGATGAATTTCATTTTAAGGAATGGATGTTTCCTTTCATTCAGACAATCTTTGATGGTAGACAAAATTTTGATTGGCCAATGATTGTGTCAGATAGCATACATGATTAGCTAACCAGAATAAGGGAAACTAAGAGCTTTTTCATGACCTCTTATGTGGTTTATGCAACAACCAAAGGATGCATCTTTCTAGGGTTAAATAGAGTAGGTGCATTGGGAGAAGCTAACGAGGAAAAAAAAGTTTGGAATCATTATGACTAGCTGTCTCTATAGATTTTTGAGTCACACTTTAGAAGGATTAATGATGCATTTTTATATGTAGTTATTAACCAACTTAATGGAGATGTAGGGTATAGATTAAGCCAGGAGGCCATGGCCTTCATTACAGAATGGGGGTGTTGGTATATCCAGTAAACCAAGTTTACTTATTTCAGGTTGGTTGGGTTTGAGGGTCATCCTCACTTGCTCCCCAGGTGCTGCAGCAATAGGATGGTTTTGATGGAGTTTGTTTATCAGGCTTTGGGGGTCAATGCTCGATTTGGAATAAAATACAAACCAGGTTGTCACAAGTTCCCCATGCAATTGGGTGAGTACAACTGACCACATCTTGTGGGAGCTAGGCTAGTTTGTAGCGAGTTAATACACTTGAAGTTGTGCTTATATACTGCTCGAAAGCACTTTGATCCAAAGAAAAAGATGAATGCTTTGCTGGCTTCAGTCTTTGATAGGCATTTCAACCTGCTGGAGGACTTTTGGAGTGATCTCCAAGATGAATATGACCTCATGAAGAGGAATTATGAGAGGTTTCCGGTCTCACTTATGGTAGAATTTGGGGTCAAAGTTGACATTCCTAATACATTAGTAGATGATGGGGTAGTGTTGGATCCTTCGTATGAAGCATTGAACATAGGTACTGAGAGTTTGGACCCGGTAGATTGGGATGCTAAGGAGACAATTGAAATGAAGCAAATAGGGAGACCAGTATTGGATAGGAGTATCCAATGGGTTATTCTCAGAGCTAAAACTCCTGGGGATTCAGCTCCTAAGAAAGGGAAAGGGTATAAGAGAATCAAAAGGAAAATTTCTCCAAAGGAACCCTTGGAATTCTTCCCTCCTGATGTTGAAGAATTCGAGCTTGAAGCCCCGACCCAAGATTTGCTTGGAGTACATGAGGAGGATGCCCCAACATGACTTATGGCTTCAACACTAGTAATTGGTGAATCATCTGCCCAAGTTCTTCCTATAGAGAAACAAGGTGGAGAGATGCTTAAGGGGACTCTTCATAATATAGCTAAAACATTGAAAGGAAAATAACTAGAGATGGAGATCCATGATGTTGAAATAGATTCTGATGAGACTTTATCAGAAAAGGATGCACAAGAGGAGATACGTTTAGAGAAAAGTGAGCATGTGTTAATAGAGGAAGACTTGTGGGTGTTGTTTGAAGAAGTAATGAGGGATTCAGATGCTAAGGCACTTGCAAATGCTATAGAAAAACAAAAGGAAATAGATGCTAAGGCACAAGATGATGCATTACTTCAACAAAAGCAATTGGAGGCTAAGCAAAGAAACGATGAAGTAATAAAGTAGCATAAGCAAAAGGAGCCTGAGCTCAAGAAAAATTAAGAAAATGATAAGCTGGAGATGGTGCAGAAGATCCGTGAGCTAGAAGAAGAAAATGTTAAACAGAGGAGAGAAAGAGAAGCCCTTGAGGCTAAGTTGAAACTAATTGAAGAAGCTTACAAGAAACAGAATGAAACAAAATGCCTACAAAAGGAGAAAGATGTTGAGGAACTGGCCAAGCAGCAACAAAAGGAGAAGGAAGTCTAAGATAAACTCAAGGTTTTGGAAGAAGAAAGAAACAAGCTATTTGAGGAGAAGAGGTTGGAAGAAGAAAGATTGAAAAAGCAACAAGAGGATAAGAGGGTGCAAGAGCAGAAGGACAAAGAAGAAGCTAAAAAGCTTGCACAAGAAAATGTTGAGGGAGAACAACTGAATGTACAAGAGGTTGATTCTCAACCTAGGGTTAATATTCTATAGCCATTATCCTCTACGACTGCTACCTCCTCTTCTAATTTTATGGCCACTACTCCAAGTGCTCCTACCTGGTTGAAACTTGATCTTCAAAAGAGACCAATAATTCCCTCACAACCTCTTAATTGGGATAACATGATGAAAGAAATTGAGAAGGAGAGACCCAAGAAGAAGGCTCAAATTCTTTATTCCACTAGGCTAACTGATGTAGGTGAAATTATTGTAGAATGTGCAATACTAGTAGTGGATAAGGATATGGGAGATATGCATGTCACTGATTATTAGTTAGGCACTGTCAATTTGGGAAGGCCTACAAGAAATCAACAAATAAACTTGATTGATGTTGTAGCATCATGCACCAAATCAAGGTTGATAATGGAAAAGCAAAGAAAGGATAAGGTCAAAGGTCAATTGGATTAGCTACATACCTTTTTGAAGGACATCTCTACTCCTAGATCACAACTTGCTGCCTTAGAGACACCGGTGTTGCTCAACAAAAGAGAGGTGGATGATCTAGTGCAAGTAAAGAATAAGGCTGGAATGATGGATAGGTGGATAGATAGGATTAATCAGGAGGTAGGCGAGGTGCTGGTAAATAGTTTTGAGATTCACAAGATAGCATTAGAGCTAATAGAAGAGATGAAGCACCATGCTAAAACATTGGAACAACAAGAGGAAGAGTTTAAAGGATATGTTCAAAAGATAAAGGACATCAATAAATTGCCAAAGTCTACTTTGCTTGAGTAGTCAATTTTTGAAGAGGACAACACAAACCTCATGGAAAAAGCCTCTAGCATAATCCGGTTGAGATCCAATTTCATATATAAGCATAGGAATGAGGTTCAGGATGCTAGTAAGGATTTAAATGAACAAATTGATGAACTAGAAGTTGTTGTGGCTATTCTAGTTAATGTTGATATACCTGTTAAAGAGGGCCCCGCCTTTAAATTAGTTAAAGGAGAAATGGGATAATAGATTTCAAGAAATTATGCAAAAAGAGGATGATGGAGAGGATCTATTATTGGATAGATTGATGGATATATGGGAAGGATATAAAGGCTGCGAGAAAAGAGTTGACTAAGTTAAAAGACATGAAGGTTTTTGCTTCCGTAGAACTGAAGATAATTCAATTTGAGGATAGTTGGATTGATGGGTTGGATGTGGATACTCTTTAACAGGTATTTTCTAGCTATGATGAGTACATGTTGGAGCAAACTACACAAGGATGAGTGGCAGTCTTTTGGGCGCATGACTTCTTTCTCCTTCTCTTTTATTCTTTCTTGTAATTAATGTTAGAACTGGAGATCAACCAATTTGAGTTTCCAAGAAAGTTTTAGTTCTTATTGTAGGCACTGAAAAATGTCCTAAGTCTATGAGCATCATTTTTTCTAGTCATCATCTTTCAATAATTGAATAATTTTAATTATTCTATTATGTTCGATCATATTCCTTTATTAATTAAATAGTTTTTAATTATTTAATTGATTCACCTTTTCATTTCTATCTTGATCGATTAAAATTATTTAATTGCGTCACTAATACCCCTTTCTTCAATAATTAAATAAATCATTATTTATTTAATTATTTATCTTTTATCACATGTTTATAGTCAGATAATAATTATTATTTGACCTTTTATTCTTCTATAAATAAATAATTGACGAAATTATTTAATTATGTGTCATTCTTCTCCTTTAAATAATTGATTTAAATCAACTATCCATATTCAATTTCTATTTCTTCCTTTAATTAAATTTATGAATTTAATTAAATCTCTTTTTTCATTTCCTCCAAATAAATAATTTAAAATAAATTATTTATTTGCCACTTGTCATCCTCTTCCATTTTCGGATAAATAATTTAAAAATAAATTATTTATCCCTCTATTTTGGTCAAAGATCCCCTGTCATTATTTCATGTCATAGTCTGCATGTCCTGCATGTCTATCATAGCCGTCGGCGTTATATCTTTTCCATGCATGGCATATTCTGGTTGCATCAATTCTCAACCATAGATCTTGGCATCTTTCTAGAAACTCGATCTTGGCCATCCATTTCGTAACTTCCCTCTCATGAATCCTCATCCGTTGATCTTAGAATCTTTCTAGAAGATCAATCTCGTCCGTCCATTCGAATGGTTGTCTATAAAAGCAACCCTTCCCCTCCATTTTCAATTTAACAGTCATTATCTCTAACTTTCTTGCTTACTATTTGCAGGTATTTGCACAACTTCATCAACAAATCTAAGGGCAATATTGGCATAGGAAGAAATAGGAGAGACGAGAGAAAGAATCAACTTCAAAGGGGAGTGTTTTATTTCATTTGCTTTCATTTTGATTGCTCTCTTTGTTTGTATTCTCTTGTTTAGATTGGGATAATAGTTTAGAAGTGTTGGCTGTCACTTATTTATACTATTTGATTTTTCCCATTCTTACATTGGTGAACCCGACGTGAATCGAATAATATTGTAAAAAATCGTTTGTTTTCTTGTTTGTTTGGTTGTTTTGCAGGTTACAACCAATAATTCATATGAAATCCTGTCATCTTCTTTTGAGCACAGAAAAATGGGTGCATAAATTCTTTAAAAATGATCACTAGGTTTTGTAGCCCTTGTTTTTAGCTTTCCGAAACTTCAAACGGTTTAAAATTTCGTTAAGATTGGAGAAAGTTATGACTATTTTAGTATTTGCTATTTTTTTAGTTTAGCTGTTAAAACCCGCGTTTTCTTTTGCCTATAACATTTTTTCATGCAGAATCTTGGAAAATAATATCTGGGTTTTGCAGGGTTGAGTTTTAGCTTTCCATGGATATAAACCAATTGAAATTTTGTTAAGTTTTGAGAAAGTTATGATTATTTTAATTCGTTGGTGTCATTTTCTTTTGAATTACTAATCTTTTGTTTTTGGCATGTGGCACAGCTTGGAAAGAGTCTAAAAAAATTGTTTCTTTAGAAACAAAAATCAAGCTTTTAATTTTTTTAGGCATAATCAATTTTGTTTGCTTTCAACAACTACAACAAATTGCATTTACACTCATCGATTAAAATGAATATGCATTTCATGTCATGGGCTTAAAATGAACACAAATTGCATGCACACTCATTGGTTAAAATGAACATGCATTTCATTTCAAGGGATTAAAATGAACACAAATTGCATGCACACTCATGGGTTAAAATGAACGTGCATTTTATATCATTGGTTTAAAATGAACTTTGTTTGTTTCACATCAAGTTAAATTTTTAAAATGAACAAAGTGTCTTGTGTGTCCTCTTCACATTATCATTCGGTAATTAAAATTTATAAGTGTCTTCAATTTTGTGTTACCCTTTGATGCAATAATCGAAGTATCCTCTCCCCTTGCGCATTTATGTGATCCTGGGTGTAAGAAAAACGGTTATTGCCTCTAGAACTTGGGCCTTCCTTGGTGAGAAAAAGTACTCACCCCAAGGCGACTCAACCTGGCAATGGAGCTTTTTGGCTGAGCTACCTCCGACCAGTATATAAATGTGAATCCTAAGGGAAAACCTAGGATTACGAGTGCGGATGTGTCATACGGACCAAGTAGTACTCCCCAAAACCCTATTGAGCGTAACCTCTTCAGGCTGGAGTGCCTCCTAAACGAAGCTTAATCTTGTGCCCCATGTATGGCCACTCGAACGGGGGTCCCGAACTAAAAACCTTGGTGTAGTTGCCAAAATCCTTCTATTTGCTAGAGCAGCAATGGTCGTTGTGAAGGCATCCACATTCTCCCAGTTCTTAGTAGAGGTGATCAACCTGCCATGGGAGTTTTATGGGGGTTGGAAGCTTGGTTGGCCTGAGAAGTGAGTGCAATGTAAGGGGGAGCTCGTGCGGCCAAGCTTCTGGATTCACACACTAAGAATAAGTGCGGTTGGGGAAACCCATGTGGAATCTAGCAAATATTGTCCTTGCTTAACCTAGGGTTGTGCTTGTCTTCATTGTGCATGTTTTCAAATTTTCAAAGACAAGATATTGTGTTTGCCAAGTGTTTTTCTAAGACATTGAGACAAATAAACACCTTTCACAGACTTGGAAATGAACATTCAACTTGAAACAATTCCAAATTTCACAGTCTAAAAGCCAAGACCAAACTTGTCCAATTTGATATCAAACAGCCTCTGTCAAAAATCAAAAATAAAATTGCTCAAATCTTCCATTAGCGACATCTTTAGTTTGCATTCACCCATAGGTTCATCCTTTCATATCATATCCTTGGTAATAAGGTCATTATCATTCCACCATTCCTTAATCTTGGTCTTAGGTACATTGGCACTTTGCATCCTTATATCCTTGAAAATCTCAAAAAAAAAAATAGCATAGTTTCATATCTATTTTGCATTAGAACCCTGCACTGCCATCCAAAGGTCACAAGTTTTTTTTTATGGTCCTCACTAAGTTTTCCTTATCCATCATAATCCAAATTCATGACCATGTCTTCACTTTACCTTGATCTTCTTCGTAGTCAAGCTGAGTACCAATCAATCCTCAATCATCAATACCAACCACTTACATACCCTTCTTACCAACAATCCATAAGCTTCAATCCTTAATCCATCTACCCTCACTATCAAGAGTCCCTTAGCACAATCTATACCATTAATCCCTAACAAATTTCCATTAGTCATCCCTATCCTAACTTTGACAAGGGAAACCGACCTTCCACTAGTCCATCCCAATCCTCCACATCCTATCATAATCCATCATCCACTAGTCTATTCCAATCCCCCACGTCTTATCCTAATCCATCATCCACTAACCCATTGTCATCCACTCCATCCCAAACTACAATACCATCCAATAAAAGCACATTAATTAATACTCTCCAAGGACAACTAGCAAAGGAACTTGTTCAAATCCTAAATGAAAACACACTTAGGAAATCCAATCACATTGTTAATCCTACAACATCCAACCATTTATCACCATCATGTCCTCCATTGCCTACCAATACTGAAAAACATCTTGCTATTGAAACTCCATTATTGCCATGTCAAAATCTCGGGTCTATCAAAGAAAATCATATCCTTGTCCAAAATCAAATTCCATTGCCTAAACTTGAGGATACATGTCAAAAAGAAATTCCAAAGCATGACATCACAACTTCACTTTCATATCAAGATCGAAGCAGTCCATCTCATGATCCCATCCTTAAGTCCATCCAAGAAGTCCTTCTAGATAATCATGGCATCCAAAATACACCTATTCTTGTTCAAGAGTCTATTTAGAACCATGTTCTCCAAGATACACCTATTTTTGACCAAGATCCTACCATTGAACAAGAAATCCAAAATGATCCTCTTATTGACCTTTATGCCATTCATGATCAAACATTTGAAGATGATCCCATCCAAACACAAAACACCTCCATTTCCCAAAATGAGACACTTGCCTCCTTTGGACACATAGATAATCAAATGAGTGATATGGATAACATCAAACAAGAGCATAAAGCAACTACTATTGATCAAGTCAAAGGAGAACACAAAGAAGCTACTATGGATCAAGTCAAAGAAGAAGATACAAAATCTACGACAAATCAAATTGATATCCCAAATTATCGAGAAGAAACAAGCATGACGAATGATAAAGCCAAAACATTCTATCAATTAGGAGCATCCACCTTTGTCAAAGCAGGATTTCATGTAGATGAGGAGATTCCAAGTAACAATTTTCACATACAAAATGATGGGTTAGAATCTTGTTTTCAAAATAAGAAATACCTCATCGGCAACAAAATTTGTCAAAGCATGTAGTATCAAGGAAGAGGACTAGGTCTACATGAGCAAGTCATTATAGAACCAATACAATTTTATGCAAATCCTAGACATCAAGGTCTTGGTTATTCTTCAATCAGAGAATCAAATGATGTTAGTGGTACCTCCTTGATATTGGGGGCAGCTTTATCTGATATAAACATCAAAATGGGGGCCATGTGTAGTCCTTTTCATAAGGTTGTTTCCAACACTCCTTCCATCCACACCATAAACCATCATTCCAACATGAATAAATCTTCCATTTGGAACCAACAAAAATAAAATTATTATAAATCCAAAATTCAAAATCAAATGTCAAAGGCCATTGAATCAAACAAAAATTCATGTGGACAAATGAAGTTAAAATGGATCCCAAAGAAAAATGGATCAAACAAAGAAAATATTTCAAATCCAAAAGTCAATCAAAATATGGAGCCACAAGAAAAGAGGACTCCCACATATAGTAAATGTCCACCTCCTTTAAAATGGTCATCAAGAAAGGCATATAAAAATGTTGGTTCCAAACACTATCCTAATCAAAATTCCAAACTCCATCATCCACCATCCCAAGTTTGGAAAATAAAAATTGCTACATCCAAAACACCAAATTGTCCATCCACACCTACCATCATCCATCATAATCTTGCATCTCGCCTAAAGTCTAAAAATCCTACTTCAAAAATCCATCGCATCTTGGCAGCAACCCTTTATCATAAGGACTCCCATGGTACTCTATCACGATGTGCATATTCTGATAAGGCCAACACTAGTATCAAAGAGGATCACAATGACATCGATCAGTTGTATGCAAGTGATATGATCTTGACAAGACAATTACTCCATAAAGGTCACTATTGGCATATCATGACATCAGTATCTACATCAACACCATCAAAAGATTCAGAACAATCAACAGTCATCCAAACTATCAAATCGATATAAAAAGTCAAAAAATATTTCACCTTGATGAAAACCTAGCAAGCAGGCATCTTGTGTGACATCATCAAAAGGAAAAAAAAAAAATAGTAAAGAGAAAAATTTCGTCCAATAGTGAAAACCATTTTTATGGAACTTTGGATAAGTACCATGATGAAAACCTAGCAAACAGGCGTCATGTGTAAGAGAAATTATCTATGTGGATTATTACACTTGGGGGAAAGTTGTCTCATCTTCCATGCCTTTCTCATGAAACTTCCACCTATCAATGTAAGCCCTATCATTTCCATCTATTCTCCTATCTACCATGATCTTGATAAGAAATGGGGTACATACATAAATCATGCTTTGGAAAAATGTTGGACATGTCTATCCTTTGGTCATACACTACCCATGAAATATCATGTCATTTCCTTCATAGAATTTATCCAAACCCATATCTTGGAGAAAACAAATTGTTCCTATGCAAAATAGTCCTTGGAGATCATATCCTAATTCCTCCATCCAATAATCCTCATGTCTCTTATCCTTTTCCAAAAGCAATCCATTATCTTTTCATACCTATTGTTGGACCCGGTTTCCCTTGTCGTCGGTTTAAGGATTCAAACTCACTTATCCAAGTTCCCTCCATAATCCCATCTAGTTCTAAGGTTAGTCATTCCAAATGCAATGAATCTAATCCATACAATCTTGCTATACAACCTAGCACATCATCCAAAACATTTCTTGGCTTTGTTCCTAGCCCTGCTGCGAACCTTGATCCTTTAGTCACATAATTATCATCCTCATGTTGTTTCGGGATGTGTCCTTCCCCTATCAAACAACATTGTCATCATCATCATCACCTATCAATTGGTTTTCAGCTTGACTAGGGGCAAGATCATTTTTGTCCCTGGATTCGTGTGCATGCCTTCCTGGTTGATTGTGGATATCTTTCACATGTATTTTTCATGATCACTATAGTTCTCATCCATAATAAAGTCTCATTCATCCATAATAAAGCTTTGTCATCCTTCCCACGGTCTGAAGATCATCAAAATTTAGCATCCTTCGCTTTCATATCCACCCGTCACATTTGCCACTTCCCCTCGCACATAATAAATTGGTCCTATACCTGACTGGGGGCAATTCCTTAACTTGCATATTCATTGGAAATAATACATGGTATTGACCCTTTAAAACTTTCAAAATCATAAAAATCATAAAATGTCTTGAAAAAATCATAAAAATCATAAAATGTCTTGAAAAAATCCTAAAAATCCTAAAATGTTTTGAAAAAAAATCCAAAAACATCAAAACCTTTCAAAATCCAAAAAAAATCAAAACATTTCAAAATCCAAAAAAAGTCAAAAAGCTTCAAAAATCCCAAAAATAGAGTCTGAGTCTGAATTAGTTTTATTAGAGTGGTCGAACTACGTTGCCTCTGCGCGTTTGCTACTTAGACAAGACTCATCTTAAATGAGCCCCCAAGGCATTAGGTCAGTCCCTTTAGGTTGTCCAAATAAAATCATGACCTAGTATTTTGTCAAATAAGACAAATTCAAGTCGTGTCGAACTACGAGGTCTTTGTGCACTACTACGTAGGCAAGGCCATCTATCGATGAGCCCCCGAAGCCCCCTAGGTCAAGTCCTTTAGGGTTAGTCGAGTTGGGTCATGTGCTTGATCCGAAAGCAATCATCATTCAAACTACATCAAGAAACAACAAACAAATTAAATCTTTCATCAATCAATTATCCTATCATCAACTCAATCAAGTCACTAGTCTTATATCGGAATGGGGCATCATGTCATTTGTCTCCTTTGGTCTTATCTCTTGTCTTTTATCAGGATACATCCTTCCTAGTATTAGACTTTCTCAACCTTGTCATTTACCTTAAGCAGGATGTGTCCTTGCAGTTAGGTGTCATGTCAACACTTGTCACTTGGTCAACTTTATCAGATGTGTCCTTCCTACGGTTGGGTATCATCACATCACTTGGTCATATTCATCAAATCTTTGTCAATCAATCAAACAATCTTGTCAACTTTGTCAATCAATCTTTCCTTAATCAGGATGTGTCCTTCTTGAAATCGGGCATTATCATTATCAATCAACTTTGTCACACCACTCAATCTTATCAGCTGGGTCAATCAATCTTTCCTTCATCAGGATGTGTCCTTCCTGAGGCTCAGCATCATCAATCAAATCATTTTACCAATCCTTATTAACCTATCAATCAACTCAGTCATCATGGTCAACCTAATCAACCAACCAAACAATCATCATTATCACTGGAAAACACTATCTTGGCAAACACTTTGTTGGTCTGGTTTTTCTTATCTTTTTGATTGGTTTTGGGTCATGTTACTAGTCTCTTCGAGGATGTCCTATCAATGGATTTAGAGGGATGATGATGGATCATGGCCTCTTTTCTTTGATTGTTGCCTATGGTTTGTCTTGGCAAAAGGATTGGGACAATTGGGTCCTTAGTATGGGCTGGGGCATTCCTTGTCTTTTTGAAGATTTATCTCTCCCAAATGGTCACCTTGCACACTTTGGTCTATATCATACCATGGTGTTTGTGGTCCATTTGTGACATTTCCGATGCCCAATGATGATAAATATAAATGTAAGCATGGAAGTTGGTTCTATTATCATTTCCTGTCTATCTTCTTTCCCCTTTTCATGCTAACATTTCTTCTATCCTTCATCCTTTAGTCTTATCTTCCATTTCAAGAGCACATTCATGTTCTTTGAACCCGCATGTCCTCTCGAGGGGGCATACCACAACCCTCTTGGTCATCCTTCCCCTTTCTCTTTACACTGGGGCATATTTCAGAATTAAATTTCTTTGACACAATGCGATGAACTACATTATGTCAAAGAGGGGCAAAATGTAGACACTGAAAAATGTCCTAAGTCTATGAGCATCATTTTTTCTAGTCATCATCTTTCAATAATTGAATAATTTTAATTATTCTATTATGTTCGATCATATTCCTTTATTAATTAAATAGTTTTTAATTATTTAATTGATTCACCTTTTCATTTCTATCTTGATCAATTAAAATTATTTAATTGCGTCACTAATACCCCTTTCTTCAATAATTAAATAAATCATTATTTATTTAATTATTTATCTTTTATCACATGTCTATAGTCAGATAATAATTATTATTTGACCTTTTATTCTTCTATAATTAAATAATTGACGAAATTATTTAATTATGTGTCATTCTTCTCCTTTAAATAATTGATTTAAATCAATTATCCATATTCAATTTCTATTTCTTCCTTTAATTAAATTTATGAATTTAATTAAATCTCTTTTTTCATTTCCTCCAAATAAATAATTTAAAATAAATTATTTATTTGCCACTTTTCATCCTCTTCCATTTTCGGATAAATAATTTAAAATAAATTATTTATCCCTCTATTTTGGTCAAAGATCCCCTGTCATTATTTCATGTCATAGTTTGCATGTCCTGCATGTCTGTCATAGCCGTCAAGCGTCATAGCCATCTGCATCATATCTTTTCCATGCATGGCATATTCTAGTTGCATCAATTCTCAACCATAGATCTTGGCATCTTTCTAGAAACTCGATCTTGGCCATCCATTTCGTAACTTCCCTCTCATGAATCCTCATCCATTGATCTTATAATCTTTCTAGAAGATCAATCTCATCCGTCCATTCGAATGGTTGTCTATAAAAGCAACCCTTCCCCTCCATTTTCAATTTAATAGTCATTATCTCCAACTTTCTTGCTTACTATTTGCAGGTATTTGCACAACTTCATCAACAAATCTGAGGGCAATATTGGCATAAGAAATAGGAGAGACGAGAGAAAGAATCAAATTCAAAGTGGAGTGTTTTATTTCATTTGCTTTCATTTTGATTGCTCTCTTTGTTTGTATTCTCTTGTTTAGATTGGGATAATAGTTTAGAAGTGTTGGCTGTCACTTATTTATACTATTTGATTTTTCCCATTCTTACACCTATAATTGTGGATCTCGATTTTAATTGAGAGGATTTGATGCCTTGTATGTCTATATATACCTTTGGGGTATCATATTGTAAGGGTCGGCTGATGAGAATAAGATTAGCCACCTGATAGTAGGAGATAGGAATTTTATAGATTTTCAAAGACACTTTGTTATTATTAGTTACAATTGAATACAAATATGAGTTTTTACGCAGTATTATGTTGGAATTGAGTTTACTGGATAAGGTTAATGAATCATAATCTATCTGTATGCCAGTGAGTTTGTTGAAGCATAAGTGTTTCTTATGTGATGAAAATCATTAGAAGGAACCAGATTTAAAGATTATTTTATTAAATTATCTATGGATTGAATTGTTGAAAGTCTGTTGATCTATGATTTTAGCAAGGAATGAGAGTTTGTTCCTTTGGAATCTTTAAAGTATTTATGATGTGTGATTGTGATAGTTAAACTAAGCACTATAGATGCATACAATAGTATGGATTGTTCTGTAAATTGCATCATGTATGGTTTTCTTGATCTATTGGAGGAACATTCATTGTTGAAAATATATTTCCGGATATTAGATAATTTTTATTCATGTTTCACTGATGTATGCCTTGATCTATCTTTTTTCTTTTATTTAAAACCCCCTTTTTGTTAAATACAGATTGATGAATCCATCATTGCTTGCATTCCTTATTACCAGCAAAATCCCCTTGAATATTATAGTTGCATGGACCAATTGAGTGCCACCAGACAGTTGAGAACCAACTACCAAGACCTTGGGAGTTAGACTACTATATGCTATCTTTCTTTTTTAGGAGAAATAGAGTAGAGATATTATGTTTAACATTGTTTGTGTCATTTTCACCATCAACAGAAGATTGGTATCATCATCCTCCTATATATGAGTTACACACTTTTCAACAACCTGACTAAATTCTTTCTTCCACTTATCCAAGTCCTTCAACTGATCACCATCTCTCATGATTTCAGGTATATACCTCTATTTCCAGGTATGGAATAAATCCATTTGTGTTACAATCTTTTTATCAAACCCCTGTACATACTGAAATTCATTAGTAATCATCTTCATAGTTTGTTCAGTTGGCTTTAATGTTGTGGGTGCATCATGACTTCTTTGTAGAACTTTGCATAACTTAGCCAAAGTGTGGTGAATAGGCTACCACCTTTTGAACAAAGGATCTAATACAAGCATATGTGTCTTTATTTGATCCATTTCTTGCTGAAGTGTTTTATAACTATCATGCACATTCTCCAGTTTATCCATAACTGATTTTATCCTGTGCTCAAGAATATTTTCCATAACTTCACAAATTCGTCTTTTCACTCCATCTTGGGTTTGATTGCTGGCCTTCTTTACATTATCCACTTCCTTCTCGTGAGTTTTTACCTGTTGTGTAGAAATGTTCTTCACAATATCCATTGGAGCAATATGAGGCTTGTATAACACCATCTCCTTGCTTTGTGAGGGTCATTCTCCTCTTAATTGTTCTTTCAATTTAACGTTCTCCATGAATAGTTTATTAACTTCATCATTTACAAACCTTTGTTCCTTTTCATACTCCTTCAATCTATCTTCTAATCCCTTGGTAGTTGCTCGAGTGAACATGGCCAAATGCATGGTAATTATGGCTGCATCCAAAGGAGTGGTATCTTGTATTGTCCTTACCATCACTACCCCTTTCATCCCTTGAATTAAATCCAATAATTTTGGCTTCTGTGTATTTTTCTTTTTGATCCATATGGCCAGGGTTTCAATCTTTGGGTTATACCCAGTTCCACTCACACCTTCATCAGAGTCAAATTATGCAACTAGCATTGGATCTTCCTGAGCCCGCACTTGATCAATCAGAAACATTTTCTTTAATGACAAGCTAGGGAAAATGAGCATATTTCTCTTCAAGACCATTTCTCTAGCCTTCTGGGGGCTAATGTCAATTTTGTCAACTCTTAATTCTTGGAAAGTCTGTGCTACCATTTCATTTTTCTCCGATTCTTCAATTTCTGCTTCAACTGATTCCATCCTCTCTTGAAATTATTTTATCTTCATCTTCATCTAGAAATCCTTAAACTTGGCAGTCTTAATGAATTCATCATCTTCTATGAATCTCCTAGCTGCAATTTCCCTTTCATCTTCATGTACCTCTATACTTGTTTTTTCTACATCACCCATCCTTTCCTCATGTTTATGGGAAATGGTCTCAAGGATGGGCTGATCAACTTCAATATCACCTATCAATGACTGCAGTATTGTAGCCACTTCCTCAGTATCACCCACCTCTTCAGTATCCTCATAAGGTACTAACTGTTCAATGCTCCCTATCCTTTATCTTTTGGGAGGTAACTGCTCCATGGGAGGCTTAGAGGTTTCACCTGGGGTATGCTCTGCAGTTTCACCACTATCATGTTCTTGGAGATATGCTTCCTTCTTTTTGTACAAGTATTCAATTCTACCAATTATCAATTCTATCCTCTTGATGGGGTCCTTTTCCTCAACAAAGTATCCTAGGAAATCCTTGGACATCCACTTCATCCTTTCTTCAATCTTCTTCATATATTCCCATTTTTTCCTTCTACTAAATACATCATTATAAGTAATGCAGTTCCTTATGACATCTTCTTCAAAATCTACTTGGTGTGGCACTGCCATTTTGGTAAGAAGACCGTGCCTTATGTTGTTCATATGATTTTCAAGGTCAAAGGCTCTTTCTTTTCTAGATTCCAATGCATATCTTTTCTTCAAATAATACTATAACTCCTCTAGTGTGTCTGAGCCTACAGTCCAATCTTCACACTTGGTTTGGCTTGGCAGGAAAGTGCCTTTCTTCTGCTTGTGCATTACATCTTTCTCGATCCACATCATTTGCCACATAAATTCAAGAAATGCTAATTTGAGGGGCACAAATTTTGGTAGTATGTGTGGAGAAACAGGGCATCCATAAACTCTTATTATTGTAACTTCTGGGAGGAAGAGCCAATCTCCAAAATTGTGTGTATGAACCTGCTCTAGTCTTAAATCCAAAGGTATCACTAGTTGGAACTTTTTTTTTGACAATATTGGTATTGCATACCCAAGAACTCGAAGGATTATGTGTACAAAGTATTTGTATAATACAACAAAGCTTGAATTCTTGCATTGATTGTTCCAAATATAGCACCATTTTTGGATAGGTGTTGGATTCCCTTGCTCATCTATTGTAGCCAAGTCCATTGTTTTATTCCAATGGTTCCTATTCTAGTACAATATTAGATGACATAGTAGGGAATAGTGTCTGAATGTAATCAATGCTCTATCCTCTATAACTTGGGTGAATTCATCATCTAAAGCCTTCTCAAGGTAAGAAGCAAAGTCTTTTTCAATATTAGTTTTAGGGTTTTGAACTCTCATGGCCATCATCTTTAGGCCTATTGGAATTTTATCTTGAGCATCTATCCCAACACTTGGAAAAGAGCTAAATATGTATTCACAAAGTAATACTGAAATCTATCACATTAAATGGTTCAGTAGTGGTAGTAGAGATGGGGAATGTTCTGTTACCAATGCCTCTTTTCATAAGTATTTTTTAACCTAGCCTAATCCTCCTCACTTTTCTACAGGTTTATCTTGGTCAGAGCTTGCTTGTTTAAGCCAAAACACTCAATGATGGCTTTTTTGGTTACTTCTACCAATACTGTTTCGTTTGGAAACCTTACTATTTTGGTAGTTGAGTGATAGTGTTTGGCTAGCAGTCTGATAAATTCTACATAAACAAACACATTTGGGACAATCAACCTTGCTATATCCAACATCCAAGCGTTTGACACTGGAATCTTCTGATTTCTCTTACTGTAAAAATACCAAAATAGGTCCCATCTAGATTTGGAAATGAGGGCATCCCTACAAGTTTGTGCGGTGTCCACGAGAAACTTCTTATTTCCCTCTTTAGTAGACCCTGGAAGTATCTAGTATGGACTGATGGAGTGGTCTCTTCTTTACTTTAGGTTCTTCATCTTTAATTTTAGGCTGAATTTCTTTTACTTTTGATTGTTTTGTTTTAAGATGGAGTGCTTTCTTCTTTACTTTGGGTTCTTCATCTTTAATTTTAGGTTGACTTTCTTTTACTTCTGATCATTTTATTTTAAGAGGCATGTTTCAATTTTCTCTACTATGGCTTTAGATGACAAAACCTTGAAAGATTTTTTAAATTAATAGAGCTCTTTCAAAGAGTTTTCATGCACTTACTCGAGTATTTCATGCTTGCAGGACTTCTTCTTCTCATATCCTTGGCTCCTTCCACACTAGTGCACTACAATTAAGTGTGATATTAGGAAAACTCACTTATTTTTGGATGGCGTGGTATTCAGTCATATTAGTTTTGGCAACTCTTAATAATTTAATAGCATTTAATTTTTGCAGCTGATGTGATTTTTTTGCATTTATTGTTGTAAATTGTAATGATGCCACAATTATCATACTATCACCGTCTCTTATTATACCCACTGTGGTATGGTGATGTTTTTCCCTTCTCTTTTACTATTTACTGCACTACTGCCTTGCTCAAGGCTTCTTGCTACGGGGTTGCGGTGTATACCACTCTATTGCATATGTTGCTCACCTTCCCGACGGTATAGCGGTGTATGCTTTTGATCATTACTTGAAGAGTGTCGATGAGACAATCTTATTTGTCTTACTGATATCTTAATGTCTTATCGACATTAGATCTTATGTTCCTCTAATGTTGGTTGCTGGTGTCGATGAGACAAGTTAATATCTCTTGCCGATATATTGCTATCTCATCGATATTTTCCTTTGGCGGTATTTCTTTATATATCAGTGTAACTCTACCATGTCGGGGATACTTGTGAATATCACTGTGGTATAGAGGTGTTTTTCCCTTCCCTTCTACTGTTTACCGCACTACCACCTTGCTCAAGGCTTCTTGTTGTGGGGTTGCGGTGTACACCACTCTACCGCATATGTTGCTCACCTTTCTGATGGTATAGTAGTGTATGCTTTTGATCATTACTTGAAGATTGTCGATGAGACAATCTTATCTATCTTACCAATATCTCAATGTCTCATTGACATTACTTTGTTATATCCAAGAGTTGTGTTTTTCCGAGCACTTGTAGATATACCTTGTCGATGTGACATAAGTGATTCTCTCCTCGATATGCCTGTATCTTTTTGACATTTCACTATTTTACATCATTGTCTTCGACATATAAATATGTCTCTTCGACATAGAGGTGTCTAATCTAGTGCTAAACCCAAAGCCAAACCCGAAGCTAAACTCGAAGCTTAAGCCAGAGCTAAACATGATGCTAAACTTGAAGCTAAAATCAGAGCTAAAGGCCGAGATCAAGGTGGTGCTACACTCAAAGCTAATGTCCTTGTTAAATACGATATTACTTTAGGTGCTAATTAGTGCCTAAATTAGCGTCGACTTGTACTGATCGACACAATAAATGCCAAAAAATGTGCCATCCCAATAAATAGCACCGACGTTTTCAAAAAATTGCCAAAAAATGCATTAAAACAGTGGGTGGAAGCAAAAAATGGAGCAAATCACAGGGATTTGTTGTAGTGTATAATGTGTGAGTATTATTGTTGAGAAAGTGCAATCATGCCTTGAAGTTTCTCTAATGTCTAAAAAGTGTACATGTGTCTTATAATTGTGCTATAGTCCCTAAAGTTTGCAAGTATGTTTGAAGTGTGTTGTAGTCTAACATATCATATGTTTTATAAAGTTTCACATGGTTCTAAGATGCCTAACAATTTTTATTTTAACTATGTGAATGGTCTAAAGTGAATAGATTATGTTGTATAATATTTTCTTTGATTGTATGTGTAGGATAATATTATTTTAATTATATTCATGTATATATATCTAGCTTGGGTTGTGTCTATTGTCTCCTTAGGGAGATGAAATAATTTGGTTACAAGGTTGTGATGTGAGTTATATTGAGCTTCTCAACTCCTAATTTTATTATGGGGTAAGATGGGTTGATATCTTAACTTATGTTAGAAGTGACATGAGTGTAGGAGTTGGAGAGATTATATGTTCTCATGCTATATCGATACATCCTAAAATCATCTTCTCTACTCTCATTCCAACACATTTGAATAAATCATCATCTCAAGTAAGTTGGTTGAGAATTTGAGCTTGCTCTTCTTGCTATAGGTACCACATCACATTTAAGCTCTGCTGCTCTTATCAACAAAAGGTCCATAGGTTATACTGCACATTTATTGAGTACCTTACATCACTAGTAGCTGGGATATTCTGTGTTAATTAAATATTTTGACATGTTAAATTAACATGCATGTTGTTCTACCTTGTAATAGGGTGCTTTGTGGTTTATATAGTTAACCTTCTAATATTATGCTTGTTAGTGGTAGTTGGGTACACTACATAGTTGGGAGATACATCTTGATGGATTTTGGAGATATTGTGTGTCATGATTATACTATATTCATGTTGTCTTATGTTCATGCTCATGTACATCTTGTATTTATGTATATTGATATTTTTATGTATTGTTAATTGAAATAGATTAGGTATTATTGTTTGATTGTTTGATGTGTATTTGTTTATTATTATAAGTCATATAAATATACTTATTTATTTATTTTGGAGTTAATCTACACAACTAGTAAGAGTATTATGAGCTAAGACAATGATACATGTTCTATGGGATGCATATTAACCTACATTGAGAATATATTTCTTAAAAAAATACATGTCATTGAATGAAAAGAGTTTTGATAGAATGGGATGCAAGTATTAGTTTATTTGAATGTTACATGTGATCTTGGATGCATTGTACTATTAAATCCTAGTAGGGTGGTAAATCTTGTGAATTATAAGGATGGTAATAGTTGGAATATTTTATATATTCAGGTTATATATGTTTTCAATGTTATGTGTTCGGAAATATTGTATCTTGATTTTATTGAAATTATTTTTTGGCATGTTTACGATGTTATGAATACGTGTTAGAAATGATGTGTTGGGAAATATTGTGTGATCTTGATTTTATTGAAATGATTTTTTGGAATTTTTATAATGTTATGAATATGTGTTGTGAATTTGATTCCATGTAAATAATTTTTTAGATGTATGGTTTCTTATACATGTTATATGTTAATGAATTGATTAATTAATCAAGATAATCACTAGTACCATATTATTGGACACAATATCGGATTATGGATAGATACTTATTTACCTTGATTGATAGATGGAGAGGAATGAGATTTCCTATAATATTGGGTTCAACTCTCTAGATCTCTCTTGGGTCTCTCCCTCCCTCTATCCCTCCCACCCTACCTAGACAAATCTCTCTATTAGGTTTTTCCCTCCCTCCCTCTTAGGCCTCTCTCTCCCACCCTACCTAGATAAATTTATCTCTCCCTCTCTCTCCCTTAAGTCTCTTCCTCCCACCCTACCTAGATAATTCTCTCTCCATCTCTCTCCCTCCCTCTCCCTCCCTCTATCCCTCTCTCTCTTAGGCCTCTCCCTCTGTCTACCCCTCCCACCATACCTAGATAAATATCTCTCTCAATCCCTCCCTCCATCCATTTCTTAGGTATCTCCCACCCACCCCCCCTCCCTCTCTCTCTCAGGTCTCTTCCTCCCTCTATCCCTCCCACCCTACCTAGAAAACTCTCTCTCTCTATCTCTTAGGTTTGTCCCTTCCTCTCTCTCAGGTCTCTCTCTCCCACCCTACCTACATAACTTTATCTCCCCCCTCTCTCTTAGGTCTCTTCCACCCACCCTACCTAGATAAATCTCTCTCTCTTTGAGCTCTCTCCCTTCCTCTATCCCCCTCTCTCTCAGGTATCTCCCTCTGTCTACCCCTCTCACCCTACCTAGATAACTATCTCTCTCTCACTCCCTCCCTCCCTCTCTCAGGTCTCTCCCTCCAACCCTACCTAGATAACACACACACATACACACTCTCCCTCCCTCTATCCCTCCCACTAGGTACCTAGATAAATCTCTCCCCTCTCTCTTTCTCTCAAGTAGATCTCCCTCCCACCCTGCCTAGATAACTCCCTCTCTCTCTCTCTCTCTCTCTCTCTCTCTTAGGTCTCTCCCTCCCTCTATTCCTCCCACCCTACCTAGATAAATCCTCTCTCTCTCTCACTCTATTTATATTGTAGTATATAATATATAATATATATACTATATATAGTATATAGTATATGTATACACCTAAAAATGGTCTGGAGCACAAATTAATTAAATATTAGTTATTTAATTAATTAATCTTAATTCCTTTACCTATAAATTGATAAATTTATTTGTATAGTTCACGCCTTTAATTCTTGTATTCAAAAATCGCCTTCCCTCTTGAATTAATTAAATATACAAATTTATTTGATTATTCCCCTTTCCTCATTAAATTTGAATTTTTAATTCAAGTTTGTCACATTTCTCCATAATTTTCTAATTTCCTCCAAATCACCCTCCACATCATCACATGTCACATTATTTCTTTTATTTCTAATTTCTAAATTAGAAATATTCATCTAACCTCCTAACCTCCTTGGAGACACATGGCTCCTCTTTCTAATTGATGCTCTTTGACACTTGGATGATTTGCCCTTCCAAATGGAGCAGCCTCCATGAATTCCTCCAACCTCTTTGTGCTCCACTGTTGATCTCTCAGGATCACAATATCGACCGTCCATCTTTGCCACCTCATTCAAGGCTTTGAAAAATCTATAAATAGGAGATCATTCTACAAATTTTCAACAAGGATTCCATCATAAACTTTATGTTACAGGAATTATCTTGGTAATTGAGAGCAATTGAGATAATTTTTAGAGTTGCATAGCATTTAGCATTGTTATCATGGCAATTTTACTTTGTAGAATTTTAGTATTGCATTAGTTTTTTTCATAGAATTGCATTTAGATTTGCATTACAACAAAAACAATCATCTTAGCATCATTTACATAGCAACAATCTCATATTTCATTTAGATTTCATATCAAAAATACCAAAAATGTGTTAATGTAGGCATGTAGCTTTGCATTTCATAAATCCTCTCGTGTCTTAGGTTGTCATCTTGTAAATTCATCTGCAACATCCAAATCAAAGAGCATGAATTTAGAGATCCTTAAGATTAGAGAACAATGGGATGATTTGAGAGGATAGTCATAGAATCTTAGTTTGTTATTTTAATTCCTTTCATATAAAATGTTTCATTGATGTGTGTTGGATTTACTCTATTATAATCCCTCATTTTTATACCACACATAAAATTTGGCACCCACCATGTGGCCCTAGCCCCTTTTATTAATGTTTTATGGAAAAGTGTGTTTTACAAGTTCAAACGTGAAATATTTTAGCGTGATCGTGAGTTCTTTTGACGCATTCAAAAACTTCTCTGGCACATACGAGCACTATTCTGGCACATCCAAACAACCTTTCAGCACATACGTACCATATTTCGGTGCATACAGGGAGTATTTTGGCACATTCATAGTTTCTTTTAGTGCATTAGTAGACTGTTCTAGCGCATTCATAGGTTTTTTGGCGCATAGGTGTACTCTTTTAGTGCATTGATTCTTTGTTATGGCGCATCTATTTATTCGACAAAAAATCATAATTCGGAAAATTGATTAATATTTCTCTATTTTGTAGGTTTTTGAGAACGCTATCAGAGAATTTGCTAGAACCATAAAGAACATTGCCAAGGAACTCAAAGTTGAAACTACCAACATTTGATTGCAAGGTTGAATTTATTGTTCTTTCTTTTGATTAAGTTATGAACATAGCTTAATTAGGAGAAAATAACCACCATGTCTGCTGTGATTGTTGAATGGTAGGCGTGTATGCTCTCCCCTTAATTGGGTGATAAAAAAACTAGACCCATTCTTTTTTTTTTGCAATTTAATCCTTAGAGGGCCTACCTTGGTGGGAGAAGAGGTAATCATCCCAAGGGAACAACCCAATCGGGAACATGCTAAAGCCAAGCGACTTCCACCCAGGATATAAGTGTGGGTACTTGAGAAAAGTTCAAGTATCATGAGGATTGTTCCAACAAGAAAGGAAGCAATGGTCTCTTACTATATGGATGGTCCCCCATGAATGAAATTCCTTTACTAGAACCCTTGTTGTAGCATGCCAAAATCCCTTTTCTATTTGTTGGTGCAAGAGGTATAACCTCCGAAGCCGTCCCACATTCTTGTGGCTTTTGGTAGAAATGAGAAGTCCATCATGGGAGATACATGAGGGCTGAGGCTTGGCTGACTCAAGAAGCGACTGCAATGCAAGGGGGAGCTAGTGTGGTCAAGCCTCTAATCATTCGCCAAAAGTAAGCACAACTAGACTAAAAATCCAAGTGGGAATCTAGTAAATACTGTCCTTCACAGCCCTAGGGATTGTACTTGATTGATGTGTTTCATATGAATGTTTTGAAATGAATTTTGAACAAGCATCACATACTGGAATATACAACCATTGATTCAAAAGAACATTTGAACAAAACAATCAGATTTTCTGCAAAAAAAATTAGAAAAATCCATCAAATTCTCAAAAATAGGGAACATTTTTCCTGATTAGCACATCTATTGACTATTTTGGTGCATGCCTTAAATATTCCAACACATCCATTTACCGTTATGGTGCATTTATGCTTTGTTCTAGCGCATCTATGCTATTTTGTAGTGCATACCTTCCATATTATGGTGCATTTATTTCCTGTTCTGGCACATCCATACATTGTTGTAGCATATATGTGCCATTTTGTAGTGCATGCAATCCATCATTTAGTGCATACAAGTTATTCCTTGGTGCATCTGTGAACTGTTCTGGTGCATTCATAAAATTTTCAACCCAAAGAGCTAAATCCCCTGTCTTTCTAAATTTTAAACTCACAGTCCATGATCGTCTTAAAAAAAAAACCATTCTCCAATTACACCAAAGTCTCAAACTTGTCAAAACTAGCTTTCTCAAGTGAAAAGTTTTTACCTAAAATTTGATCAAACATCTAAAAAGTGCCCCATCATCACATCTATCTTTTGTTAACAACTAAGTTTCACCATCAAGATTCATCATCCTTTATCACGATTCATCATCCTTTATCGTGATTCATCATCCTTCATCCCGAAATGAATGTTGTGTAATCAGATTGATTTTGTCCCTTTGACACTCCTCAATAACGATCAAAGATTAGTACACTCTCATCACTTGCATGCCCGTTCAAAAAATATCACAAAGACAAAAAATCAAGAAGGAACTTGAAACCTAAAATAACTTGGCTGAAAGAGAAGAGAATCCCTTTTTCGAAATTCATAGAGATGAGATAGAGGAAATAATGGATGAAGCCATAGAACAAGCACAACAAGATCCTAATTTCCATAAGTTCATGGAGAGGATCTTTAAAAAGGAGGGTGAAAAATACCTTTTGATGCTAGCAAACAAAGGGGTCAAACTACCTGAGGATTTTGATATCAAAAAATTAAAAAGAACCCCTAAAAAGATAGAAATAAAAACACAAATTGAAACAAGAAATGAAGAAATAACCAATGACCCCATAGATGCTTTAACACAAAAGATACAAACTCTTCAACAAAAGATTCAAAACATGCAAACCGGAGTGACAAAAAGGCACTCAATACAAGACATATGTTCATACCCTTTTGATCAAAGTGTAAACATGATCCCATTCCCTAAACATTCTGAATTCCCTAAATATGACAAAGAAAATGGTAAGACGAACCCTATAGATCACATAAGGGAATTTCGAACGATGAGCCTAGAATTCACACATGAGGAAACTTGATGAGATTATTCCCATGAAGCTTGGGAGGACAATGTATGCAATGGTTCTCACAATTACCCCTAGGGATCAAGTCCTTTGAAGAGTTGGTGAATTTTTTTATCACCCAATACTCTTATAATATTCAACATGAGATCACAATGAAAGACCTTTGCAATGTAAAACAAAAAAAGGGAGAGTCATTTCGCGTATTCTTACAAAGGTGGAGGAGATTATTTGCTAGGCATCCTCGTGCTATACTAGAAAAAGAGAAGATGGAGGTGTTTATTGACAATTTAAATGATGATATGAGCTATCAACTTGAATTACAATGTCCACCAACCTTTGAGAAACTAATTGAAAATGGAATTAAAATTGAAGAAGCATTGGTAAAGAGAGGAGTAATCAAAACCTATAATGAAGGGAACTCATCAAACAATCATAACAATAACGATAAACTAAGGTTTTGGTAAAAATACAAGAATACTAATAACTATGCTTCAAATGAAACACACAATGCCAAACTAGTCTTCAATTTATCGGGAACCAAATCTAAGACCAAACAAACCCCTAATCAAAACAACACCAACCAAAACAAAAACCATAATACCAATCAAAACAATAACTAAAACAATGCTCCATCTCGACCACTACCATATCCAACACCATCAAATCGTAGGAAATTCACGCCTTTGCATCAATCACTCGAATCCGCATTGAAGGAACTTCTGGTGGAAAATCTTATCACCTTGCCTGAAACCCGAGGTTTTGAGCCAAAAGTGAAATTGTCATGGTGGAATGATGCTCATTACTATGAATTTCATCGGTGCAAAGGTCATCTAACAAATAATTGCATGAAATTAAAGCACAAGGTGCAAGATTTGATAGACCAAAAGATCATACAAATAGAAGGACCCCATACAAACAATGAACATGGTGCATTTAAGGATTCTTTACCCAATTATGACAAAGGAGAATCCTCTTCTGCAAAAAACAAGAATAAAAACACGAATTATGTTTATGACACAACCATTCTCCACATCCTAACAGTCGAGGATCAAATCAATACACCAAACAAAAATGATCATCAAAACAATGTTCCTACCCTTGACATCATCCCAATCAATGATGATCATAACAATTGCAGCCACCGAAAATCAAGTAAATGTTATCAAAATCATGGAGAGACAAGACCATCAACTAGTTAATGCCACCACAAGGGCTCAAGGAAAATATGTCTTAAAAGGAAGCGCATCAAGAGCACCTATTACCTCATATAACCAATACAATATTGTCGATCAATTATAGAAAATCCCAACGCAAATCTCAATACTAGAGTTTCTTAAAATCTCACCAGGTCACAAAGAAATTCTAAAACAATCCTTAGTAGCCACCATGGTGCCAACCAATCTAGAAGTATGCTAATTTCAGGCCATGGTGGGACACTTAACTACTCCTCATTGCCTATCCTTTTTTGAAAACAATGATGCCTCACCCGCACATCCCCATAATTCTCCATTGCATATCGAGGTCATAATCCACAAACATCATGTAAAACATGTCTTAATAGATGGAGGAGTGGGTCTGAATATCTGTACTTTGAAACTAGTCCGTGCACTGGGGTTTTCAAAGAATGCTATTGATGTAAGAAGGAAAATTACCATCAAAGCTTATGATGATGAAGAAAGACCATCTCAGGGACTAATTGTCTTGCCTATCCAAGTGGGACCTATGCAAAAAGACATAGCTTGCCAAGTGTTGGACAAAGAATTGACGTACAATATACTCCTGGGGAGACCATGGATCCACTCAATGCAGGCGATGCCATCAACATATCACCAATATTTGAAGTTCCCCTTTAATGGATAGGAAATCACCATCTCGGTCGACTCAAACAACTCCCAATACTGCAACACATTGAAAATGGTCCAAGACTCCTTCGTGCCTCATAACAGAGAAGCTAATGCTTCTAGCTCCTCCAATGGTGAGAAACAACAAAATATCTTATCAAGATGGGTTGAGAAAAAGGACTAGTCAAAGAATAAGGGTATTAGTGACTTTGTTCCCTCAAGCAGTGGAAGTCAATCAAATATTTCATCAAATCAGCTTGAGAAAGACACCAAATCCAAGGAGAAAGGTATTGCTAATTCCACTTAGGTAAATCATGAAAGTCAGTTAAATGTACTATCCAAACAATTTGAAAAGATGCAGTTGAAAGATAAAGGTATAGTTGAATATTCCATTGGAAAAAAATTGTGCCTTTCACAATTGCTACCATCTCCTCGAGCATATGGGCAACCATCAATATCAATACAACCATCTTCACAACCCACAACTCTGTTCGATGGAAAATTCATAAAGGCAAGTACCATGGAAGAATTTGAAGACAAGGATGTGCTCAGTCAGCTTTACAAAGATGAAGATGAACCTACATCAACATCTTCCACAACAACCATTAGTATCCCAACTGACCTATATGGTAAGGGTTTCACTATCTTGGAAAATATGGGTTACGAAGGTAGTGGTCCTATTGGGAAAAGAAAAGAGGGTATTATAAAGCTTGTTCAACTGGTCACTAAGAATGCCAAAGATAAGATGGGATTGGGCTATAAAGAAGAATCCAAAGAGGAAACAAAAGAAGATGCCACCAAAAAGGTTGTTGAATGAATCCTACAATTGCAAACTAGATGCCTATGAAAATGAATCAAATGAATATGAGTGTGATTCATTGTCCAAATAATCTTGCCATGATAAAAAATTTGATGTAATACAAAGGTATTCACCCACTCTCATGGAGGGACAAGGCTCAGGGTCTAGAACCCTTGAATTCAGATCACAAACTATCGATGGCTCTAGTGAAGATGATCAGACTCCTAGTGAGACAAATCATTCAGAGGAGAGTAACATCATAGACCTCGATCTTTATATTGCATACCACAAATATTTTTCTATTCTAACCCTCACTTCTTTCAACCTTGACCAACCTAATGATCCATTTCCATTAATCCACCCGAACTTGTCGATTGGGACCAAACCATGCCTTTAGATATCCCAGTTTTTGCGGATGACGACACTATTGTTAACTATCTCTGCATTGACAACCCCAAAACATGTCCCACCACTGAATCTCAGAATGAATCTTCCAGTCAGGGGAGTGCCAAATCTTCTAGCTGCAAAATAAATAATGAAAATAGATCTAATGGTGAAAACCATTCTATGGCAGCATTAGATCATGAAAAAGTCAAAATAAAGAGCGTATCCAATGGTGAAAACCTCTTTGAGGTGTTGAAGGATGGAAGATTTGGCACTCTGCCAAAAAATTACCATTAGAGATCTTCAGTGCTGGTAGAATCTACACAGTCTATCAACATCGACACTCCAAACAGAGTAAAAACTCTGCATTTGGCAGCATCTTTGACTAAACAAGAGAAACCAAGCTTTACCAAATTCTTTGAAGAAAGGAAAATTAACTTCACTTGGTCTTATACGCATATGCCTGGGATTGATCCTAAACTAATCATGCACCACTTGTCTCTTCCCTTTGGAGTAAAACCAGTAAAGCAAAAGTTAAGAAAGATGCACCCTCACATCGCCTTGCTGGTCAAAGTAGAATTGAAAAATTGTTGGATGAAAGATTCATCAGACCAATAGACTATGCTGAGTGGATTTCTAACATTGTACCAATATCTAAACCAGATGGCAACATTGGGATTTGCATGAATTTCAAAGATTTGAATAAGGCCTGTCCAAAAGATGATTTTCCCTTGCCAAACATTGATATCATAGTGGATTTGATAGTAGGACATGAAATATTTTTGCTAATGGATGGATTCTCAGGATACAACTAGATAAAAATTACACTAGAGGATCAAGATAAAACAACCTTTACTTATACGTGGGGTACTTTTTTTTATAATTTCATGCCTTTTGGGTTGAAGAACGCTGGAGCCACCTATGAACGTGCAATGACTGCCATTTTTCATGATATGATGCATACTTTCATGGAAGACTATGTCGATGACCTACTGGATAAATCTTTCACTAAAGAAGGACACTTGGAGATCCTAGACAATTTTTTCACCCGGCTAGAGAAATTCAATGTTAGATTAAATCCATAGAAATGTGTGTTTGGCGTGACATCCACAAAGTTGTTGGGATATATAGTTTCAGAAAAGGGAATTGAAGTGGATACTGCCAAGGTTAAAGCCATCATAGAAATGATGCCACCAAAGAACATTAGTAATTGAGATCCCTTCTAGGAAGATTCCAATCCATTAGGAGGTTCATCTCACAGCTAGTAGACAAAACTCATCCCTTCACTCACTTGCTCCACAAGAATGTCAAGTTTAAATGGGATGAGAAATGTGAAATAATATTTAATCAATTAAAACAATACTTGATGTCACCACCCATCCTGGTACCACCCACTGAAGGGAAACCACTACTTCTTTATATTGCAATAACTGAGGTATCCTTGGGTGCACTATTAGCACAAGAAGATTCTACAAGAAAAGAAAGAGCAATTTAGTACATCAACAGAATATTGAATGGGTATGGAATCAATTATACCTTCATTGAGAAAGCTTGTCTAGCGATGGTATTTTCTACTCAACAACTTCAAAATTATATGCTAACTCACACCATCAAGCTCATAGATAAAATTGATTCCTTGAAATATCTGCTAAGCAAGGCAAATATCACAGGAAGACTAGCTAAATGGGTGATGATACTAAGTGATTTTGACATTTAGTATGTGGATCGTAAAGCAATAAAAGGAGAAGTGATAGCTAATGAGTTAGCAGAGGCACCCCTACAAGAAAATCATTTGATGCATGTTGAGTTCCTTGACGCAAATGTCTTTACTATCACTCCACAATAATGGATGTTATATTTTGATGGATCATATACACAACATAGGTTAGGTGCTTGGATTCTATTTGTTACTCCATAGAGACATAAAATTACAAAATCCTATTAGTTGATGTTTCTCTGTACCAACAACATAGAAAAAATTAATCCCTCATAATCAACATCAGATTGGCAGTTGAGTGGAAGATTAGAGAGCTGCAAGTCTACGGTGATTCCCAGTTGATCATTAACCAAGTGAATGATAATTATCAAACCAAGGATGATAAGTTAATGCCATACAAAATAATGGTTGATGATTTCAAAAAGTATTTCATTGAGATTAAATTTAAATAGATTCCCAGGGTAGATAGAAAAGCAGACGATGCCATGGTAACAATTGCTTCTCTCTGCAAGATCCCAGAAAATCAAAGCCGGTATGAGTTCATGGAGGAACAAGTGTTTAACCCTGCTTATGACAATCCAGAATCCCAAATTATATGCCACCTAGTCGACCCTGAATCCTCTATCTATGGAGAGATCCATGCCTATTTGAAAGATAATACCTTTCCACCTGATCTTTCCCAAAATCAGAAGCGTAACCTTATTCATCAATCCACACACCATACCTTGATAACTAACGTACTTTATCGAAGAGGTATTGATGGTAATCTCCTTTGTTGTCTCGACTATGATGAATCTGACTTGGATTTATGCGAGGTCCATGCCGGCATCTATGGAACTCATTCAAGTGGACTTCCCTTCACCAAGAAACTCCTACGCTTGGGGTATTACTGGCTGACTATGGAGGAGTCGTATCAATTTTCCAAGAAATGTGAAAAATATCAAATCCATGGTAACCTTATCTATGCTCCAACCTAGGAGTTGAAACCATTTGCCTTGACATGGCCCTTTTGTTAGTGGGGATTGGATCTTATAGGCAGAATTCATCTGTCATCATCCAATGGACACAATTTTATCATCGCAACCACATAATATTTCATAAAGTGGGTTGAAGCCATTCCTCTAATCAACATCACTGGGAAGCAGATTGCCTCATTCATCTTGAATTACATCATTTGTCAATATGGTATTCCTCAATCTATTATCACAAACAACGGTAGGCCTTTTAAAAGCTAGAACATGCAAGAACTTTGTCACATATTCCATATCCAACATTGATTCTCCACACCTTATTATCCTCAAGGAAACAATCAGGCGGAGGCAACAAACAAGACTATCTTGAAAATCCTCAAGAAAATCTTGAATGAGTCTGGACATGATTAGCATATTCAATTGAATCCCGCTTTATGGGCGTATCGAACAAGTGTCTACACCCCAATAGGATCCACACCGTATTCCCTTGTATATGGAGAAAAAAGCATTCTACCTATTGAGGTCGAGATACCTTCACTTTAGGTGCCTCTGAAGGGAATCATATCAGAAGAGGACTACAAAGTTTCTAGACTGCAGGAGCTGGAACTGTTGGATGAATGTTGTCAACTTGTAGTAGATCACCTAAAAGCATATCAGTAGAGAATGTCTAAAAGCTACAATCACAAGGTTAAACCAAGGACATTTCAGGTAGGTGACTTGGTACTAAAGGAAAATCCTCGAAATCAACAAGATCGAGAAAAGAAAGGAAATTTTTAACCAAATTGGTTGGGCCCTTTTGTCATTGTATCAGTCTTTGGATCGGGGGCATATCAACTATCCACTCCAGAAGGGGATCTATTTGAGGAATCGATAAACAAACATCATCTGAAGAGGTTCTACACTTAATGCATTCAATGCATGTTTAAAAATCCTGAAAAAATAAGAAAAATCAGAAAAAATCTTGAAAAAATCATAAAAATAAAAAAACGTCCTAAAAAAATGGTTGCCTAGATGAAAACCTGCAAAATAGGCGTCTTGGTGACAACAAAAAAAATAAAAAAAAATTCAAAAAGATCAAAAATACAAAAAATCAAAAATATCAAAAATACAAAAAAATCAAAAAGATACAAAATACAAAAAAATCAAAAAAATCGTTGCCTTGATGAAAACCTGGCAAACAGGCTTCTTGGTAACAACAAAAAAATCATAAAATTGGAAAATGTGCAATAAAAGCAAGTGGTGAAAACTTGGTAAATAGATGCTATTTGTGATTGGATCCGCTCCTCCATCTATTTGGAAACGTATGTTGACCGTCCGGTTTTGCCATCATTACGCATACATGTCTATCATAAAAATGAGCTTCATCTCCATATCCAACTGCTGCGGTCGTGTCCCACCATGGCTTGGTTTTCATTGTGCATATCTATAATAATTGGTTTGTTTCTCACTAGGGGCAAAATCCTGAACTCATTAGGGGAAAATAACTATTGAGATCAAACAAATAGGTAACAATCAAGCAACAACAAGACAACTTGGCCTAAACAAAAATCACACTGAAAAATCCATCATAATCAATCAAACAAATCGACCATCCACCTCAACATGAAGTTAATAAAATCAAGTCTCACTAGATGATCATCTTCTGAATCATGGTTTAATCATGTTGGCACGATTGTTTAGATGTTGTATCTTGATTGTTGCTATCATTTATCTAGATCACCTCGATGATGTTCTAAAATAGAAGGGCTAGGAAGGAGAATGGTATTTTCTTTATCTACTGTTTGTGAGTCAATCATTACTACTATGCAAATTGTCACGGGACATGCTCTACAAAGTATCATTGATGACATTTCGAATTTGCATAGGAAAATGATTAATTCTTGTCTGTTTATGCAAGTGATGCTCAAGTCATCTCGGTCCAATTATACCCAAATGCTTGTGTTGTCTTGCAATATCAAAACTCAATGGAATTTGTATGAAAGTTGTACTCAGGTCATCATGGTCTAATTATACCATCGATGTTTGTACTAACTTTCAACATTTTAAAAAGCTCAATGATGATACGGAGCATAATGAATTAGATGACAACATTGCATAGTTAGGTTTGCATGGATAAGATAGGATTGCATTCATATTAGTTCTACATTGGCATTATAGATTTTTCCAAGGCTGACAACCTTCAACATGATAATATCTCTCATTGAAAGATTGAGTACACTTGACATGGCAAAAAGAATCATATCATTTCATTTGCATTATCCATTTCATATCATATCATTAGAAAAGTATTATCACACATTCATCCATATATCCATCATAATAGTGGCATTATAAAATAAAACATCATCATCCATCCATTCGTGCATCTATCATACATACGCATTTATTACACATTTACATTACATTGCATAGATACACAAATAAAGCATTTTCATAATCCATTCACATATCATACATCTATTCATACATTTAATCATATGATTACATAAAAATCCAAAAATAGAGCATCATCCATATTAACATCGTAATCCATTCACATACTCATTCATGCATTTAGGTCATATATTTGCATCAGAAAAATCTAAATGAAAGCATTATCCTCATACATCCATACATTTGCATTCATCATACATCCATACATTTGCATTTATTATATCCAAAATCAATCCATACATTTATCATACATTTATAAACCATTCATATCCACATATAGAATCATATATTTGCATTTCCATATAATAAACCATTTCGCATTCATTCATCCATTCATATCATCGATATATACATGTAAAAAAATACAAAAATATAGTGCATACCATATCATTTGCATGATTGCATCCATCTCATACATCATAAATAAAAGAATCATCCATCAACACATATAATCATACACCATCATCTCATTTATGCATCCATACATAAAACATAGCATGAAAACATATAGAATCATCATCGCATTCACACATCATTATCACATAGGCATATAAACTATCACATAGCATAGAAAATAAAATGCATCTATCATAAAAGCATATAAACAACATGTAGATCAAAAATCACCGTTGCATATCACATAAATCTCAATGTCAAGTGTACAAGGATGTCTAACAACATAAAGAGATACACCATCAAAAATGGGGAAGTTTATCATAAAGTATTTGAATCAATTCATGCAAAGTCTCAATAATACAATCAAGTGTGACCATGTGAATTTGTAGTGCTACCCCTAGATGTCATCAGACCTACCCCTCCTACTAGACCCACTCCTCCTAATGGACTTGCCCTTGGAGCCCCGCCTAGTGGCCCCAGAAGTGGCTGAGTAACTCTCCTATTGGTAGTCCTAGAGTGAGTCCATCTACTTGAGGACTATGCATAACTCACTCATCTCTTTGCAAGTGCGACCTCATGATATCTACCTCTGTAATATTAGGTCTCCCTAGCTGAGTCCCATATCTCTCGAATATAAATTGTAGTGGTAGTGCCCTCTAATGCCCTCATGACTCTCTCTACAATAGGCTCAGCCTACTCAACCCGCTATCTCTGAGTGTCCCTCTCACCTGTCAAGGTGGTGACCTGAGCCTATGCCTGTCCATGTATCTGTCCCTGGGCCTGTGCAAGTAGGGCCTGTACCAGAGCCAACTGACCCTACAATGTATGAACCCAAACCTATAAAGCAATGATCTATGTCTGCTACTGTTATGAAGGCACTCCAATCTGAACATGCTATTGCGCCACCTCCACCAATGATCTCCTTTGCCGAGGTATCATCATATCTCTCACATCAAAGGATCTGCCTCCTCCATCACCACCTCCTCCATCCTCATCTCCACCGTCATCCCCTCCTCCATCTCCTCCCACAACTCTCTCCTCCTCCTCTCCATCACCCCTCCCTCGCCTCCATCTTGGTGCCCTCTCCTCTGTCTCGGTGCGCTCTCCTCCGTCTCGGTGCCCTCTCCTCATCATCATCTAATGCTGGCACTGTCTCATCTGGACTAGATAGTCTGGGAAATGGATGTGTGTCGAAGTACTCTACATAATCCTCAAACATGGCAACCTTTGCAACCTATGGATGATATGCCCACATCATGGGATGTAAATCATAGTACTCCTACCAAGCTGCATCATAAGACAAAAGGCCCCCCCAATCTAGTATGTCCTGGTGCGTTCACACATATGTAGCTACTCCCTGAGGCATACCCTGTACTCGACCGTACTATCGGTGCACCCAACCTAGAAGAAATCTCTCAATAATGAATCATGTGCGTCCAATCAAAAAAATTGTTGTACACACATACAACATCTCCAACTGATCCTCCGCCCATTGCTCACAGTGTCAAGATCATCAAAAAATTGTCGCTAGTACTCTAATTTTCTAAGCTTATGCTAGACAATGGGGCCTCTATAACCATATCCATACGACCTACCAATCGGTCGATACCTATTTGCAACTAGCTAGGTAATAGCTATGTGCTCCCATTCCTAGATCTAAAGTAATGTGACCTTGACTGAGAGGCTAGCAGCTCCAAGATACACTACCTAATGAAGATCATGATAAAGATGGGCTAACATTCATGAACCCTAGGCATATTGGGTTCCCTGAAGAATCATCTGCTCTAACACCTAGCCCCACCCAATAGATAGTCCCTTTGACTTGCGATTGGGACATAGGAAACCACCAAAAAATCTAGCAAGTACAGAAGGTAATGGGGCATAACTATCACACATCTCCTTCTAGGGTATCTCGTACCTGCTAATCAGGTCATCATGAAAAATTCGGCGAAGAGCATATATCCCAGCCTACTCTATATGATCATATATGACAATATGACCCACCACAGGAATCTGTAGAATCTAGTATACATCATCTTGCATCACGATCATCTCATCGGTAGCCAGGTGAAAGGTGTTGTGGTCACTATGCTAGTGCTTTGCTAATGCTATCAATAGTGCCTAGTTAATCCTAACCTGGGGCATATCAATCAAATGGTACAATCCACATTCCTCAATTAGATCCCGCTCAGCTTGGCTCAAGTGAGGAATCAGAGCCCAAGTCTATAGGAAGCGTTCTCAAGACATGAGGACTCCTAAATCACTCTCCTATCATAATAAAAAAATCACAAAATCAATCAGTCAAACATCAATCAACCTATCAATCTATCAATCTATCATTGTACCTTGCCTAACATGAGGTTAGTCTATCAATTTATCATTGTACCTCACCTATCATGAGGTCAATCATCATCAATCAATCATCGAATCTCACCTATCATGAGATCGATCATCATCTAATATACCGACATCATCAATCAAAATCAACCCGAAGGCTGACGCAATCAAAAAAAGTTCAAATCAAGGAGACAAATAAAAAATCCTCTATTTTGGCATGGATGCACCATAATAGTGCTTCTATGTGCTAAAACATAGATGCACTAGAAAATTCCATATATGCGCCATAACAGGCCATGTATGCGCCAATTCAACGTATGCGCCAAAATTTCCTATCTATGCGCTACTTTGATGTATGCACTATTTCATCTAGTAGATGCGTTAAATAATGTAGACTACATAATGCATGACCTATGCACTAAAACAATAGACCGATGCGCTACATCGGGTCATATATGCACTAAAACTCAAAATATATGCGCTAAACAATGCATGTATGCGCTATTCTATCCTATGGATGTGCTAAAAACTTTGAACGTAAAATTTAAAATTTCAAAAAAAGCGAGAAAAATAATGCAAATTTCACAAAGAAGAGGTTTTTCGAAATTCGTACCGGAGGTCCATATGTTGCCGGGCGGTTGTGTCATCGCACGTGCTTGAATCAATGAGTCTGAATTGGGATCACCATTTTGCTCCAAAGTGCTCAAGGTTTTTCTCAATCTCTCAATTTTTCAAAATCACAATGCACAAATGACTTTCTTTTTCACTTTTTACCTCTTAAAAGGGTAATTAAAGAAGGGTAATTTGGTGGCATTTATTTAATTTTTCAAAAGGGGCCTTTACTCGATTAATTGACAATGTGGCAGGTTTCATATCAATTTTTGAGAGATAAATCGACTCACCATCATCAAATTATTATCCGAAAATCATTTAATCATCAAAATTTTCAAAAAATTCAAAAACTCATAAAAAATTCAAAAATTCCCTGATTTATCTCCCGAGGGGGCATACATCAATTATCATTGAAAAATCAGCATTCGAGGCATGTCGAAATTTTTATCATCACGGTCTCACAAAATTTTTCTTTGAAGCAATGTGTCTGCACACATCACTTCAAAGAGGGGCAAAATGTATACACCTAAAAAAGGTCTGGAGCACAATTTAATTAAATACTAGTTATTTAATTAATTAATCTTAATTCCTCTATTTATATAAATAATTTGATAAATTTATTTGTATAGTTCACACCTTTAATTCTTCTATTCAAAAATCACCTTCCCTCTTGAATTAATTAAATATACAAATTTAAATAATTTGTTATTTGATTATTCCCCTTTCCTCATTAAATTTGAATTTTTTAATTCAAATTTGTCACATTTCTCCATAATTTTCTAATTTCCTCCAAATCACCCTCCACATCATCACATGTCACATGATTTCTTTTATTTCTAATTTCTAAATTAGAAATATTCATCTAACCTCCTAACCTCCTTGGAGAAACATGGCTCCTCTTTCTAATTGATGCTCTTTGACACTTGGATGATTTTCCCTTCCAAATGGAGCAACCTCCATGAATTCCTCCAACCTCTTTGTGCTCCATCGTTGATCCTTAGGATCACAATCTCGACTATCCATCTTTTCCACCTCATTCAAGGCTTGAAAAAATCTATAAATAGAAGATCATTCTACAAATTTTCAACAAGGATTTCATCATAAACTTATGCTGTAGAAATTATCTTGGTAATTGAGAGAAATTGAGAGCATTTTTAGAGTTGCATAGTATTTAGCATTGTTATCATGACAATTTTACTTTGTAGAATTTTATTATTGCATTAGTTTTTATCATAGAATTGCATTACAACAATAACAATCATCTTAGCATCATTTACATAGCAACAATCTCATATTTCATTTAGCTTTCATATCAAAAATACCAAAAATTTGTTAATGTAAGCATGCAGCTTTGCATTTCATAAATCCTCTCATCTTTTAGGTTGTCATCTTTTAAATTCATGTGCAACATCCAAATCCGAGAGCATGAATTTAGAGATCCTTAAGATTAGAGAACAACGAGACGATTTGAGAGGATAGTCATAGCAACTTAGTTTGTTATTTCAATTCCTTTTATATAAAACATTTCATTGATGTGTGTTGGATTTACTCTATTATAATCCCCTATTTTTTATACCTTACAGTATATAATATATGTGTAGTATATAATATAATATAAATTATGTAATAAATAATATATTATATATTATATAATATATATATTATGCATTATTAATATGTAATATATTTATTATATATTAATAATAAAAAATATTTTAAAAGCAGTTTAGGTAATGAATATTCGTTTATAATGGATCTATTTTGAATAGGTACTCGTTTGAAATGGATATCCGTTTTGTGTGACAAAATCAATAGCTTCAAAATTTCCCTTGGGGGTGCCTTGGGATTTGGCTTGGGGGTGCCATACCTGGAAGGCCAGCTACAAAAACATGTTTAGAAAATTTCCTTAATTTTCTAGAGTTTTCCCTTGTGGTTGATGACTTTTTTTATTTGAATTTGATGAAATGAAAATGTTTTTTGAGAAAATTTTCAGCTTTCCAACAATATAAGATATTCCTTATTCTGAATTTAATAGATATTTATTATTGATTTTCTACATGCATTATGATTAAAGTCCTGAATGATAGGCTGATTGAAAAACATCTATAATTCTCAAACAATTTCACATTTTTTGCATCCGAAAGATGCAACACATTCTATGCTTCCCATACAATAGGATAAAAATTAATAAATTTGAATTTCATAATTTTTTGACCAAGTTATAGTGGTCAAACAAAAAAGTTTTAATATTTTTAAAAAGTTCTTATAAAAAATTCATAACTAATTATTTACTTGTAAAAAGATTATAAAAAAATGCGTCACATCTGAGCATGCGTCCTCTACTTATATTTAAAATTTCATTTTTTTGCTTGTACTTAGGTTAGTCAGACATACACCTACTTTTTATTTTTTTCCTTAAAATTTAATATACTACTACATTGAAATATATTTTTTTTTACCAAACAGATTTACTTTTTTTCCAAAAAAGAACTAGTAACTTAGGAACTACATTCAATTTTCTATAATTTTGTTCATACATATTTTTCAAATTATGTTAATAACCAATTCAAAATTTTATGTCAAGTTTCCTAAATCTATTTTTTTGAATTTTTATTGCTACTTAAGGGCCTAGTTTGGACCCCCATGGTCTTGCACTGACCCTCTTGCTCTTCTAGAGAAAATATGATAGAATAACCCCTACAAAAAAGCTCTCTTTCTCTCTCCAATCCTCTAACAAAACACTTGTATTTAAAGAGTATACAATGCCCAGGATAGAAGTTTCCTTAAACCCATGCCTATGCATGAACATGCAACAAGAAAGGCACTACATATAAAAGCATGCAACATGCACATGAAAAAAATCACCTATCAAAAATCTAGGAATCCACATTCCAAGTTGACTCAAATAGGAATAAAAAATGCATCCATACACAACTCCCCTTGCAAATAGCAACTTCCAATATTGAATTTTCAAAGTGGCAACTTCCACAAAAGTAGGTACATGTCATAGCTAACTCAATATGCCTCAAGGCACATGTCACCTTCATGCAACTACGAGAGGTTTTTATAAAATCCTCTCTCCAAATGAGTGCTTGGAAGTGACAAGTGCCACTATTGTGCACCTCTATAAAGTATGCACAAGAAACAATGATTTCATGAATAACTTAGGTGACAAGTGGAATTCCATTAAGCTCCACACCTTTCATGTAGGATACAATAATCCTTGATGGGTCCCACAAAGTGCTATGACAACTATTATAGTTGGAAACTTAGGATATATCCATATTTGCACAATTATTTATCCAAAAAATAATGCTAGGACTCAAAGGCTGAGCCACCTTAATCCCAACAATCTCCCACTTGTTGAAGAGCTTCCAAGAGTCCATGTAATCAACAAGATTTAATTGATAAGAGTCAACCAATGAAAATACATCATCATAACCATACATGCAATTACATGAATCTCAAACAATTCTCTTGTTCTCTAATAAAGAAACTTGTAACAACATCCAATATATCCACCATCTCAGGAAATAGTTCCTACCATCCTTTAAAGGAAATGAATAAGCCATGGTGTATATGTACTAGTCTAAAGAACACAAGCATAAAATCCAACTGATAGCAAATTCTAGAAGATACTGCCATAACTTCACTGTGCTCACAAGCTAAATAAAATCTCAACCAACTCCAAGCCCATAACCAAAACATTATTTTGAAGCTAAAGAAACCTCCAGAGAACAAGATAAACCATCGTCTAGAACAACCAAAATAGGTTTCCCTCATCCAACTAATAAAACCACAAGACTGGAAAAGCACCCACAAAAAATGCTAATCCATCTAATCTACGATACCTCAAAAAATTATCCACAACATCAACTAAATCATGTCAAAAACATATACAACCCATCAATTGCAATCACAAGCTCACTGTCTCAAAATATTCAATGAAGACAAACACATCTAGGAACTCTCACTGAATGGGTAATGTCTAGTATGAAAAGACATTAAGGCACACCAAGTCTACCAATAGCACCACATAGAGGATGTATCCATATAGTATCAAAAATTATCCATAATGACATGCACAACCTACAACCAAAGAACCATTGCAAGTACATCTCTCACCAAAGGTCTCCAAAACTCTTCCATGTTCTCCACATCCAACAGAGATAAAGGAACCTCCATGTCATCACCCAAAACTAAGTGAAAACACATGACCACAAACTAGTGATCACCATAGCTCCGCACAAGATCTCAACTCCCACAACATGTGAACCCAAACATCCAAGAAGAAAACCAAGACCAAAGAGAGAAAATATACACATCATACGCATGTAGAATGTCCTTCTAAATACACCTCTAAATGCTCAACTATGTCAAGTATAATCTCCTCCACAACTCCAAAAGAAAAGTCTCAATAACACCCATCCTATTCAATCTCCAAGATCAAACACAACATATGCATCATGTAATCACATGGATGTAAGCTTCTCAAGAGAATATGAAATTGGGTTCATTTCCCATATCAAGAAATTATCCCACTACCATCTCCTAAACTCTTCATAAATGACATCACAATGTCAACTCATATGATCAAGGAGATAACCATGCTGAACATCTCTCATAATGAATCCTCCAAAACCATCTGATCATAGTTCAAGATCCATATCTATGAAAGATAAGCATAACATTTGAGAGGAACAAAGGGCTATGCTTCTCAAGTGAAAAACTACTGAGTAGACCAAGAGTGGGGAATGAGAATCCTCTTCCAAGATATCCAAGTCATCATGACTCATCCAAGAGAAATCTCCTCACACGTCCATCATGAACTCACATCCATATCTAAGTGAAAAGATTCTTGGAATTCCTATTGAGATCTCATCAAGAGTACCCACCTCAACATATTCTCTCATCTAAAGAGAAATACAACCTCAGCCACATCTCCATACATCCATGAGAAATAAAAAATGATCAACCCATGCTAAGTTCCAAATGAAAATACTACACTCTCATGAAGCTCTCAAGCACATGACCAATGTACTAAAAACATAGAGAAATTTCTAAATCACTCTCAAAGTTCTAACTATAGTCAAGAACCTATCATGACATCATGATCTAAATAGTATCATGCTAACACTCTAATGTGTAGTTAAGAATCCATTATGTCACAACTTTAGAACCCATCCTCTCAATAAAGGATCACCATCTCCTCCAAGGAGATCACATGTTCCAAGTGAACAAACCATGGTCTCAAGAGAAATGTAATATGCCAAAAAGCTAATGCAACATCAAGAGTACACCATGACATATCATCAACATACTCTAAACCAACATCACCTATCAAAGAATTATCGACACCTCAACCAAAGACTCCAAGAGTCCTCCATGGCTTTAAAGTATCACACATCTCCAATCTCATGAATATGACCATCTCCAAATAGTGACCATGCAAACACAAAAGAACCCTTTTGTAGCAACATGATCTAAGAGCTCCTCCTAGTAACATCTGCAACACTAAAGAAGATCATCCATCACTAAGTGATGAATCCACAATCATTGCTAAAGCTCCCATTGAATAGTGTTATCGATCTCTCCAATCATCATGAATCATCCATCTCCTAATCTAAAGATCCTCTAGGTCCACACACCCACATGTC
>CM021104.1:419301100-419443676 GCA_007115665.2 Sequoiadendron giganteum
ATTCCCTCAAGCCTCCAAGGCTAAGGAATCATTAGAAGGAATACCTATAACACCAAACACCACATGCATCACCATGCAAGCACATGCAAGTGACATGCAAGCCCATGCAAGTACATACAAGTGCATGCAACACACATGCAAGTGCATGCAGCTTGCATACATGCACATGCAAATTTGGAACTGAGCTCTGATACCAAATGAAGGGAAATTTTGATCTTGGAATGGCATCCAAGAATATGTATGCACATCCAGTATCCTTTATTTTTTGTGATACAAGCACATACAAACTAATAATGATTAGTGGAAAGACACAGATTGTTCCATCTCATTTAACCTTGGGAGAATGAAATCTAGTTTCCAAATCCATTAATATTTTGTGGCATAACAACATGTTAATTAACGTTTTAAAGGAAAAGAATAAACAAAGAAAATGTATATATATATATATGTAATACATGGGAAGAGCCGCTCAAGTAAAACAATTACATCCAGCAATCAATTTGTGTTATCAACAACAAGAAACAACTAATTAAAAGATTATAGGATCTATGCTCATGGGTTTGGACAATGTATCCTCCATAACTAGCATTGTTACCAATACACTTGACTCACAACCTAAAACTGGAGGATTACATCTTTATCTTCTAGAGAAAATATGGCAAGATAACCCCTACAAAACAAATAATTCTCTCTCATCACTCCTCTAGAAAAACACCTATATTTATAGAGCATACAATGCCTAAGATAGAAGTTTCCTTAAACCCATTCCCATGCATGAACATGCAACATGAAAGGAACTACATGAAAAAGAATACAACATGCACCTAATAAAAATCACCTATCAAAATATAGCCATCCACATTCCAAGTTGGTCAGCCTAGAATGGCGTCCCATGCACAGCTCCCTTACTTGGGTAACAGCTTCCCAATCTTGGATTTTCAGTATGGGCTCAGATTCCATAAAGTGTTACATGTCATGATTAACTCAACGTTTCCATGGCACATGCTCACACTGCCTTCACACACAACTCAGTTTATAGCCTAAGATCCTCTCTCCAAATGAGCACTGAGAGCCGTTATTCATAACAGCTGCAACTCTATGAAATGAGCCTGAAACAACCAATACTTTCATGGAAGCACCTCTACATTGGAAATGACACTCGGAGCTCCACCTTGCATGTAGGTCATAACATACTGAGTGGGTCCTAAAGTGCTAGCATGTCAGCTATTATGGTTGAGCTTAGGATGTAACAATGTTACTGCAATTGTTATCCAAGCTAATCTTTGGGACTCAAAGGTGTAGACACCTTAATCCCAAAAAGTATCATAATAACATCTAATCTTTTCAATTGTAAACCAATTCCTATTTATTTCTTATCAATACGGGACTTTATAAAATTTAAATAAAATATTTATATTAGTGACTATTAAAATTCACATAATTAAAAAAATATAATCAAGTTCTATTTACTATGTACAACTCAACAACTAAAATGAACAATGTGATAAATATTTAATTGATAATGAGACAATCTATAACACACTAGATGATAAAAGGAAAACCTAGTTATTTCTACAATTTTCTTTTCTTGAACTATAGGTTGTTGTATGAATAATTCCTAATCAAATTAACATGATAATGTGTAAATTTATATGCAATCTTATTGTGATTATAAGAATATATTTTTTTTCTTTCAATTGATTAAAAGAGAAAGCCAATTTTTTTGTAAGGTGTATCTAAGAGTGACTAGGGTTATTCAGATAGATTACAACTCATAAATCAACTAAAGCGACAACTATTTAACTAGAATAGTAAAACAATATGATTAATCCTATTAAATTTGATAATTTGTTTACCTTACATTAAAAGAAATAAATATATCAATGCAAACCACTTTGGTTTCCACAAATTCCACAATAAAACTACATATTAAGTGACCTATTTCGAATTCCATTTGCAAGATGATTTAAAAATTAACACTTCCATTGATTCTATACTTTTCCTTTTCATATTTGCATGCTTATATATGTTTTAATGGTAAACCTTAACCCATAACTATGTTAGATTAAAAATGTTTAAATATAATTAAGTTTTTTAATCTAAGTTTGTATTGTTGGCTTTAAAAAACATAATTTTTTTTTTTTGAAATAACGTAAACTATATATTATTTAACCATTTAATTTATTTCCCAATGAGAAAATTTATTGGCTATTCTTTGGTAGTCTAGCTCTCGCTGCTTGACTGGTTGAATTCTAACCTAAGATACTCACACATAGGTAAATAAATGAGGTTGGAAAGAGTGGAAATAGATAAAGAACTTACTCTTTCATCAAAAGACTAATTCACATATCATCAAAGCCTAATAAATAAACAAAACTAGTTAACACGTAGAGAATATTAATAGCAATGTGAAGGTATAGAAGATGAGGAAAAAATAGCTATACTAATATAAATAAAATATGCATGGAAATATCTGCTATGAAAATTCAAATCCAATATACCATAGGATTAAATCATTAAACCTAAAGAAGTTACTAACATCTACTAGTGGTAACTAGGAATAAGCTTCTTCATGTCACTTCTAAAAGCTATAATAACAAGGATTGAACACTTACAGGGTGTGAGAAGAAGAGACAACTATTGCAGGTCATGGATAATGCTTGGAATCATTTTTGTAGGTTTAGATTTATATTAACCATAATCCTACACATGCAAGTCATGAGGAGAAGGGATAAACAATTACAGGTCTTGAATGAATGAATACAAGTCATTGGAACAAAGATTTATCACTTGTAGGTCGAGGAAAGCAATTTTTTAGCAATGAAGGTTAAGGATGAAATAATACCAATCAAGGAAATAAAGAGATGATCATATATAGTTCATAGAACAAAGATATAAACATATTTAGGTCCTGAACAAATATAACAAAATTATATGGCACAAGTTTAAGATATGCAAAAATATATGATGCAAAAACAAAGATTCAAACTCTCCCAAGTCATAGATTTAAAATATGATTAGTTGTAGGTAACACACAAACATTTCCCATTCGGTAAATTTAAGATATGAATAGCTATAGGTTATGGAATTTGATGCACAATTATGCCATAGATGAAATGTGCATGAGAAATTTAAATATTACCTAATAGTAGCTTTGAATTTCCTCTATGATGTCTCCTCAAAGATCCCATGTGATTCAACTCTTAGCCTTTATTTTTCCCTTTAAATTTGGAAAAAAAAAGTATGCTTTTCCTTCTTGTTGTAGATTATTAAAATGAGTTAGGTACTGGAGAATATTCCCTCAATTTTTTTACAATCTCTAATTTGAGAGACAACAATTACTCTCCCACCCATGCATTTTAATTTGAGAGACAACAATTACTCCCTCACCTATGCATTACAAATGAGGGTTACTGTGTAATAAATCTTCACCTTAAGATTAAATTAAACATTGATTCACTTAAATTAAATTATCATTAAAATCTAAATAAATAAAATTTACACTTTAAGTATATTCTTAATTTTTTTATAATTTGAGAGACAATAATTATTCTTCCACCCACACATTACAAATGGCGGTTATTATGTAAAAAAAATTTAGTTTAAGATTAAATCAAACATTGATTCACTTAAATTAAATTATCATTAGAACATAAATAGATAAAATTTACAGCTTTTACTTTCATTCCTTAAAAAAATTCAATCCACAATAAGATAATTTGAAGTCTTTATACAAATTCCAATGAATACTAAGTTGAGATGACCTTACGTCTAGAGAATAAAGAACACAAAATTGAAACATTGAGCAATTCTCTTCAAATATTGATCTAGTTATTTCTTGTAGAGTTTAAATGAAATGAGTTTTGGATAAATTTAAATCATCAAATTTTCTTAATCCAATTTATATAAAGGAGTTCTCCTCATAGTAAAACTATATACAATCTACCAAAATCATTAACAAGTAAGAAAAATAAAAAACTATTTATATTAGTGATAATTCAAATAAGATGGACAAATGTGTTTGATAGCTCCCTTGTGAATACAAAAGAAGTGATTCCCGATGAAGCTAGTTAAAAAATCAAATGATGAAGTGCTTATGTCCAACAATAAAATTTGAATCAAAAGTCTTGCATTAAAATTAGGAATCTATATGTATGGGAAAAATAGTATTTATGGATTCATCAAAGGTTAACAGAATTATTTTGGATGATATATGAAATTTAGGGCTGTTATAAAGGAGATTCATAGTTGGTTATTAGGAAAATTTGAATTCAATATGCTTGCATGATAAAAATTTGATAGCTTATATAAATAGAGTATGGGACTTAATCGAAGATTTTGATGCATTTAACATACATGCAGTTCCCAAAAGGAAGAATTAGATTCTTGATTCTTTGACAATAGTTTATATCACATTGAGGCTTATGATAGATTTTTTTTGAAAAGGTTTACAGTTGAATTAGTACCAATCTTTATGATCCCAAATAATATAAATTTTTTCAAGTATTTGATGATGACAAACATATTTTATATTTTATTACTAATATAAGGGTTTTTTAAGCTCAAATTATAGATGAATCAAACAAGGATCCTTTGAGGTGGATGAAGGAGTTATAAAATTGAATACAAATTCCATCCTAAAAGGAATTATAGTATTAGAAATTATTTTTTATATAGACATGAAGCAACCAAATAGAAAAGAACATATTGTTAGAAACTTGAAATAGATGCATAAATATAAACTTTTTAATATAAATAATCTATAAAAATATAAATAAAAAACACATTTATAGACCAAATAATTTGAGATATGTGAAAATATCAAGATGATTAAATTTCATTAGGATCTCATAAAGCTAACCTACATAAAAGAGCGAAATACAAGCTAGGTGTTTATGGCCAAATTGACATGCTTCAACACAAGAGGAATAAAATTACTCCACCTCTCTTGAAAAGATAAAAAATCTAAATATATACTATTTTCAAGATCTAGGGAGTTGGATCACAAATGTGTTGGATCACTCAATGGTCAATTATGATTTGATTGTTCAAGGGGCCTTTAATGACACAAAATTTAAAACAAGCTTTTCTTTCCTAAATGATTTTTTTTGTGGTTTTTTTCCTTTTTCCTTTTTCCATTTTTATTTGTTTTTATGAATTCAAGCTTCTATTCTATTCTAATATAAGGAATTGTAAAAAACACAGAATATATTAGAGTTAACAAGAAAAAAACAAATAGTTTGATTTCAAGATTTTAGCTGTTACACAACTTTTTTTCAAGAATTAATTTTAAACCCACAATATTGTGATAAACTATATTTAATCAATGGTAATGTAAGATAACAATCCAAAGGATTTCATAGAAACATAAGTAGTCTAGGTTGTCGGGGTCAGAGTCCTCTTCATATGAGGAGGATGAATTGAATGAAGAGGATGAGGATCTTTCTCCTGCCATTGTGGCTATGTCTTCAAAGAGAAGGAAGGTGATTGGTGCTAAGATTAATAGGCCTACTAAAAGGCTGGCCCTTTCTAGGAGTGATGACATGGTGGTGGGGTTGGATGATACCTCTCCCAAGTCTATGGAGGTGGCTATTGGTAGGGATGTTGTTGGTTCTGGCAGTGAGGTGGGGTCATAGGACAAAGATGTGGGTGCAGTCGACAAATCAAGGAGGTTATCGATGCAGATTTCTGACCTGAAGAACAAGGCCTTGGATTTTTTGACCAAGGACCCCAATGAGGTTGGTGAGGACAAGAATGCTGGTGATAAGACGGTGACCATTGTGGATTCTCCTCCATAGGACTTTCCCAAGGAGGAGGTGGACATGGAGAATAGGAACAGGGAGGAGGAGGATGTAGAAAAGAAAGATGCCAAACAAGAGCCTTTAAAGGTAGACCCTTTATCCAAGGAATTTTATTATCTTGATGATGATGCTACCTCCATGTATAATTTGATAGATATGGCCAGAGCTGGGGAAATGGGTACCTTTAAATTAGCTAAGTGGACTTTGCAGGAGTTCAATAAGATTATCATTAAAATTAGAGGTTTAAAGGAAAATCTGAAGAATGTTCCAAAAGGTTTGATGCTGGACATTCTTATTGATATAATGGTGGACCTTGAAGGCTCCTATTATGATTTTAAATCTCTTTGTGATGAAATATTATCTGCTCTGGAAGCCAAGGTCTCAAGTATAAATGTGGATATCAAAAAACTTCTATAGGCATGCCATATATTTGTAAAGAACAACACAAACTCTTTGGAAGTCCTTTTCAGAAAATTTGGTGAACTCAGAGAGGATTAGGTTTATTTCTCTGAGCTTATGGAGAAAGAGTGCACTGCAAAGGGCAAAGGTAAGAAAGCTGCTAAGGATGATGAAAAAGGACATGTTCTTAGAGGGTCAACCAAGTGGAAGAAATGATTTGATGGAGAGAAGAAGGAGCTGCTGGATATGGTTGAAAAACATAGGAACCAACAGATGGAGGTGGCCAATACTATGAGTGGCCTGAACTAGTCTTTTTCTTTGTTGCTTTCTATTTCTTACTGGGTGTTGGTGTCTTTTAGGTTATTTTGCTGTTTTGTGGCTGTTGGGTGCTGATGGCAGCTTCTTGTCTAATTTTAGATTAGCAACCAGTCTGTTGTGTTTTTTGGCTGATGGGTTGCTACTGGTGATTTTTTAGCATATCCTTTCATGCAACATTTTGTGTCCAATGTTGTAAATGGTTTCAGGCCCTTCAAAACCTATTTTTCCCTTTTAATCAAAACATTAAATTATTGCATTACATATGCAAATTCAATGACACTTAAGTAACTTAGTAAATATATTTTAATTAAATTATTCTTAGATTCCACATAATTAAAAAAAACTAATTTGTGAACTCTTCCATTCTATAGAAAATGAATTTTGAAGAAGATGAGATCTTTATTAATTTAAGAAAGAATGTCTACACCAAAATTGAGTCTTTTTCTCTAGATTTCTTCCTCTAACTAATGATAAAAAAAATACTATTAAGAACTATTTTTGTCTCATTAAAATTGGAAAAGAATAATCCTTTATAAAATATGCGATGCCTCCTTTTATAAGAGAAAAGAGGAGCTCAAAATATCTACTTTCATGTATACTCCACATATGAGAAATTCTTGTATATATTCTTACTTTTAGATTACTCTAAAAATTAATTCTCTAACTTCAATCTTCAACAGTTAATCGATGTACCATAGTATATAAGTTGATGCATAATTCTAAACTAACACTTGAACATGCCTAAAATATATGAGACCCATTTACATCAAGTCTTATTAAAATAAATTATAAAAGAATAAATTAAATGTTTAAAATATTTGAATAATGATAAAAATAAAAAACATGAAATTGACTCCAAAATATTTGAATTTCAAAAATCAACCTTTGGCCTTTTAATTTTTTTGGTAGTTCACATATGCCTTCAAACATCTTTCCAAAACTAATCCATATGGTCCATATAACCATTCAAGCTTGAGTTTACAGTCATCAAATAAACATCTAAAAAATTCTATTTGTTTCTTCATTTCATCCAAATATTTCTCAATACATTGTTGAAGTGTGGTTTCATTCTTATGCATTGATCTAATGTATCATCACCAAAGTTTTTCCTCATTTCTTCAATCTTGTCTTTCAAAAATTTCTTCATATTATTTGGGGACTCCATTTCACAATTTTCCATTTTTACTAGCTCATAACGAATCACCATTCTTACAAAATCTTCAAAATTGTAATTAACATCATTAGTTCCTCCCACTCTTCTAGAATTTTGCATATATACAAAGCTAACACATCCCTCTTGAAAGCTATTATTTTTATAGTATTTTTAGTAAAATTTGATTCATCAGTTGTAAAATACCTTGAGCTATTAATTCCTAAGGAGTCATTTTGTTTCTCCCTTAGCACACGAATATTATTTTCATATGATTCATCTTCATCTTTCATCACTTTCAAGAATTTACCTATAATTTGTTTCAATTGATGAATGTGATTATATAGTTTATATCGGCAATCAATAGGTTTATAGGAATTGACACATAATACTAAAGAAAAAGTATAATAACTCAATACAAAGGAAATTTTACCCCTAGCCTATGCTTTTCAGTGATTTTTTTATGGAATTCAATAATGTGTCTTGAAAAATCAAGCATAATAATCTTTTGGTTGCAAAATTTGGGGAGCAAGAAAGGGGCTTTAATGAAACCAAAAATTCTAATGCATGTGGACTTAGGGAATTGGATAAACCAATGTCCCCAACCAACTATTTATTGCTTTTCTTCTAGTGAGATTCTTACTATGTCATCCCCAATCAACTTATGTAAAATTGGGGAGATAAAAAAATAATTAACTTTCTTTAGGTGTTTTTTCAATTTTTTGTATTCAAATTGGGGATAATATTCCCATACTCATTTTTGTCGATACCCTTCTCCTAAGGTTCCTTCTAGAATTTGGTTTTCCCATTACCTTGTTTACTAAGGTGACCATATCACTAATATCCCCTTAGAAATGTGATATTGTGAGGTTCTTGATCTTAGTTAGAATCATAAATTTTGGCATAGGATAAGATCAAATTTAGGCTCTATAATATGGCAAGGAAAGTTGATGATTATGTAGTCTTAAGTTGGCAATAATTATCAGATCTAAGTGATGCACCATATTCAAATGTTCTCTCATAAAAAAATCAGTTTAATTTTTCCTAGATCAATATATGTAATACCCCTAGATTATAGAAGAAGTATTGGAGGCCTTAGGGACCCCCTAAATTTCAATTTTCTAGATTCTCAGTTTTATCAATCATCTTATATTTTGACAAAGAAACTTAATCAAATTTCAACTTTACATAATTTTCCTATTATTTTGTGTCTAAAATTCATAGGATTTTTGAAGGAGATCAAATTTTAGCATAAAAATTACTTGGAAGAGTTCTTAATCAGCCCTAGAAGAAAATATTTTCACCAAAAAAATTAGAAAATTTAAGACCTTGGTGGGTCCCAGAGTTAGTTTGGAAATGGGAATCATAACCTCAAATCTATGCCAATCAGGTTTTAGGATGGAAATGGATCTGGAACCTACAAAAATACTTGGTAGGTATCAGGTTGTGAGATTGAATGTGGAATTGGAGCATAAGGTTCCAAGTCCAAAGTAGAATCCAATATTTTCTTGGGTTTGTAGAGGTTGAGAGCATGGAGGAAATTGGAACTAGAACATAATGTTCTAAGTTCTAATTAGGATCCATAGTCTAGAAGGTAGATATAAAAGGCATACCAAGGATTGGACTTTGGAACCTAAGGTTCCAATTCCTTGGTGGATTCCAAAGTCTATGAGGACCAAAATGTGTAAGCTAGTGAGGAGTGAGGGTAGAAGGAAGTGGGAAGTAGTAACCTTGAATTATGTTTGAATTTCCCATTTGGAATTGAGGTCTAAAGGGGAATGTGAAGCACTTTGTAGGATGGAGGGTAGGTTGGAAATTGAACCCATATTTCATGGTATTCAAAATCACATGACACCATATTCGTCAAAAACTAAAAATTTCTAGTCAAGCAAACTACAACCCCAGACCATAGGTCACACTGCATCCTAGGATACATGGGGTCAGAGGATCAATCAGATACAATAAAAATTACCACAAAATACCCTAACTTAACCACATAAAAAAATATAGGTTAAAAAACTAAAATAAAACCTAACTCTAAAAATAACAAACTTACAAAAAAAATAACAAAGAAACCACAAATAATCTATTTCCAAAACAATAAAAAATGATTTAGAAAAAATACAAAGAGTAACAAATAAATACAAAATAACACATAGAAGGAGAGAGAAAAACCTATTTAGATGTTGAGGATGTTGAGGAGAGAAAATTGGCACTAGGACTACTAGGTGAAGACACTCCCACACACACAAAGTTGAACCCATGAATACTCCTCTCCAAGATCAAGTAGTCATTGGCCGCAAGATTGTAGAGAAGGCATGAGGAATTGAGAGATTAGGAAGTGATAGTGAATAAGGAAATGGGAAAAATGATAAATAAGTCCTTAATAAACCTACAAATGCACAAGATTAAAGGCACCCAAAAGGGTAGGAATTCAAACTTTAGAGGGAAATTGGTAAAGGTCCAAGTTCCTTTTAGGGTTTATAGTTTGAAGGAAAATACTAGAAGGGGCCATAGTGGGGCAAGTAACTTTTTGGAGACCATGAAGGTTCCAAGACTATTTTTTTGGGGATTCTAGGGTTTATTGGTACTTCCAAACTTCTTATAAGAAACATAAAGATTCACCAAAGGAAGCAATAAAAGGAAACTAAAACAAAAAAAAAAAAAAGATGAATAAAGGATAAAGAGACAAATGAAAAGGGGATCCCCACATTTTACTAAGAGAAATAATGTGGTATACAAGGCATAACACCAAACAACACATTTTTATAAACTTAGGGAGATGGTGGAGGTGGTAAGTCGGACCAATAGAGAGTGACCACCAAGTGGTGTAAAAATAGTAAATAAAAATCCCTTTTAGGATGACACCTCAACAACCTGTACACTAATTAAAATCACTTTATTAACCTAAGAAATCTTAATAAAATTGTAGGAAAAACCAATGACTTATGGAAAATAGTTAATCGATTAGGAAAATAAAAACCCACACTAAAAAATCTCCTAACTCTAAAGGAGGAAAAAAAGATTCTTACAATTTGGGAGATGAATAGAAAATAAGATTAGTGCTTATGGGAAGAGAATACACATAGGAAGATAAGGATGGGATATTTAATCCATTGAAGGACTATAGAGGAGTAATAGCCTAGGGATAATTGAATAATAGAAAAAATAAGACACTTAAGTCATTACTCATACCATCTCACATAATCTAGGTGTTAAGCCCTTCATGTAGAGAAAACATCCACTGAACGCTCTATTTGCACCTTTTATTTACAAGGATATATATAATATATTAGTAGCAAGAACTATATTTCTAGTTAGGCACTCTACTTGGGTCACTAACCTTATTCCTATTAGAAAGAAGAATGCTGAAATTAGATTCTATGTAGACTTCAAAAAACTTATTAGAGAATATAAGAAGGATAATTATCCTCTATCCTCATTAGATTAAGTATTAAAAATTGCTAATGGAGCCTAGTTGATGTCATTTTTGGGTGGTTGTTCTAGATATAGTCAATTAATGGTGAAAGAGAGATAAGTTGAAGACTGCCTTTACTACTAAGAGGGGCACATTTTCCTATAGAAGGATGCATTTTGGTCTAATAAATTCTAGGGCCACATTTCAAAGGGCTATTAATATTAAATTTAATGTTCTAGTAGGTAAGTGCATAATTATTTACATGGATGATTTGCTTGTCTTTTCTACAAAGAGGGGATATCATTGTTGGAAATCAAGGTATAACTTGCAGCAATATGAACTTATTAAAGTGGTAAATCTGAAATTATATTTATAAGATTACCATAAAATGATTATGATTGGAAATTGCAAACATGAAAGAAAATCAACAATACCACAAGTCATCAACACAAGTGACACAAGATATACATGGAGAAACCCTTGCAGGAAAAAACTCCACACCCAAAGAGATCTAATGTTTGTATTAATCTTCAAGGAAGTACATCAATACAAAAATCCTCTCTGCTTTGTCACTCTAACAACCTACAAACAAACTCTTATAAACCACCATATGAAGGATCCAATATATAGAATCTTGTGGGAGAGAATACTACAAATGGTATCCCAAAAAAATAAGCAAAACCACTTGGAAAAACCCACACCCCCTTAGTGGACAGCCCATAAATGTGGAACAAAATATTAAATTATCACATGGCCTTCACATGGGCACCTAACCCATAGCCAATTAGAATTGGTCAAACCCAAGTGATCCATAAATCACTAATGGCTCTGACGGTTGCATGTAAGAGCATGAACTGAAATGCAAACCTGGGTGTCCAACCATGCAAGAGCATGCAAAACATGCAAATAGAATTCAAGGACATGCATACTAAAGTGGTCCACACCCATAAAGTTGGATGCTCAAGAGGAATATTCACCCGAGATGCTTTGTAACCACCACCGTAATGGGTCCACCTCTTTGAATGCAATTATAATTTGTCATGTAGGAAAATAAATAATAAATATTTTGTCCCTCTTGTCCCCTACAACACTTTCCAAAGAACATGGAGACACATAAACCAAACTTAGGATAGCAATTATAATGTTATGTAATACCCCTTCGTTTTGTCCTTTTGATCGAACAATGTTATGCTCTGTTATGTTGTACTTTTTGTTAGTACCTTGACTATGGTACTCGGCTGCTATTTGATCGCTATCTATAAAATGACGTTAATGTTATCTTTTGATGTGATGGTATTTTAATATGATGTTATCTTTATGTCATGTTTTGAATTAACTTAAATGGATATTCGAATTAAAGATGTTTATGCTTTGGATTATATTAGTATGTTAGATTTGTCAGTTAGTTACATTGTATTGGTGAAGGGGACGACATCGCATCACTTGCTTGCGAGCGCCCTGTGATTCCAAGATTATCTCTTCACGGTGTGTATTTTATGCTGTTTATATTATATGTTGTTGTTTACTTGATTTTCAGGTTGACAGGTACATGACATCGACTCCACCTGGTTTCACAGGTTTGAGTGTGTCCAATGCCCAACAGTATTTGATTGGGAGATAGTAGCTAGGTTTTTCATGCCAATTCATCACCCTAGTCTTAGTGTGTCGTCTGGTGTTAGTCGAGTTATGTTTCTTTTATGATTGATCATCTTGCCTGGATTTTATTTAATTGCAAATTAAAAGGGTAATTAAATGGCTTAATGTATTTAAGTTGTGGATTAATTTGTTCTGAGTTTATGTTGAAATGTAATTTATTTTATTATTAATTTAATTTAATTAATAAATAATTTAATTGTTGATTAAATCTATTTATTAATTAATTAAATTTATGATGTTGAAAGGAGTTAATTTATTATGTTGAAGTTATTGTTATATTTGTTGAAATTGAAAATAAAGAAAATGATTAAAAGTCAATTTGGAAATTTGAAAATTGAAAAATTGAAAAATTAGATATTTTCCATTTTCTATCTTCTGAAATTGATGAGGGTGGTTGTAGGAATTTTTAAGGTTTTTTCCTTATGAATGAATTTTGCTTCACAAGTTGAATGTTCATGAATTGGAAGAAAATCAAGGAAAGAGAGAAAGAAATTGTTGAAGATTGTGGGTTTTTGGAAGAAGCTGATAGAATTTGTGAAGTTAAAAAGGGAAGCAAGAACATATCAAGATCTTCTATCATCTCAAAAAAAATCAGGTTCAAGTCTTTTAAATGCTTGTTTTTGAGTTTTTGAAATTTAAATATTAATGATGGAAGATCATGTAGAAAGAGTCTTTGAATTCTGTTGATTGAATGAAAATGAAACAAGTTGGAATTTTTGTTCTCCAAATTAGCAAGAAGACCCTCTTTAAATTAAAAGGCTTCAAAGGAAATGATGTTTTTTTTTTTAGTGTAAATGATTGTTTCATATATATATATATATATTCTCTGGTTTATTCAATTTATTCTGTTCATGTTAACCAAAAATGTTATATATATATACATATTTTATTTTTTTATTCCTAAAAGAGGGGTTATGCTGGTCGATTTTTTGGTGAAATAACAAGAGGGTCGAATGAATTTTTCGTAGGGTTTTATTCCCTATTTTTTTTATAAACTTGGTTTGGGGGAGGCGCTGGGGGCTCACCCCCACTGCGCCCCCCATGGTAGACGCGTTGGGGGGAGCCTTGCCCATTGCGACCCCCGGCCACCACACAGTGGTCGGCTGTGTGTTAACACAACCGATACCACACAGTGGTCGACTATGTTTACACAACCATCCACTTACTTGGCGCGACCATAAAATCGAGACCACTGCCCATTTCAACGGTGCGCGGCCCGAGGGGTGTGTGGTTGCTTTTTTCATTTTTTTTATTTATTTATTTTATTTAATATTTTAATATTATATATTTTATAATATTAAATTTTAATATTTATTAAATATTAATATTTATTATTATAATATATAATATTAGTATAAAATAAATATATTAATATGCATTATTATATAGTATAATATTAAAATATTAATATAATATATGTTAATATTTAATACTATACTTTATAATATTAACGTATTAATATTTAAATAATTAAATATGTGTGTTTTTTTTTTGTTATAATAGTTATGGGCGAGTTATTTTGACAATGGGATTTAATAATTTTAAATATTATACAATGGTATGATTGAAGAAATTATATGGGAAATTGAAGGGGTTTACTTGCATGTGTATTTAGGTGGATTTATAAGTAATCAAAGGAATTGATTTAATTGTTAAAATTAGTATTTCCCTTCTTTACAGTTAATGAGGCAATTAATGATATTAATTAATTATTTTGTTAAGGCAATTATCATCTTTGTTGTGAAATCAAATTCTGAAGAGAAATGGATTTAGAATATCCAAAGGTAGTTCTTTCATTTGCGTGCAGTGAATATGTCTTTCGTGTTCATGGTTAGGGAAGTGGGTTAAATGTGTTCTTAATTTGTAAGTCTTCCAGATTATCCTTAGAGGATGGGGGTTGTCATTTTGTTATGTCAACCTGTTTTGAATCCCTTGGGTAGTGCATAGTATGTTATCAGTTATTTACCCGGTTTCTACGAATGGGGATGTTTTGTACCTCCTTGGTTTAGGAGTGGATTACGTGAGTTGTGCCTCCTTGTCAGGAGTGACTTTGTTACCTTGTTACCTCCAGTGTTTGGAGAGGGTTTGAACTTAGGTTGCCTCCTGAGAAAGGAGTGGTCATGGTATCTCGTTTGTTTGCACTTTGTTACCCTTGGAGTTTGGATGGTATGTGTGTTGTCAAGTAGAAGAGTGGCTTCTGTTTGGGGCCAGAGCCCAAAAGAGGTAAGATTGGGTAGCCTTCAAAAGTGTTGTAATTAAGTGATAACTAAATCAATGTATTTAGAAGTTTGGGTAGTACTTCACACTAAAAAGATAATTATGCCTCACTCATAGACCCAAGTGCTCAGTTAGGCTTGGGATGGGTGAGAAGGCTTGAAATGGCAAGGTCATCTATCTTGTCTATACGAAAGGTATTTGATTCCGCATTAGTAAGTATGAGGGCTGGGGATCGATTTGAGGCCACCATCTTGACGATCCGTAGTGGGTAACTCATGACGAACTGTGTGATGACACTCTATCTAGGACAACAATTGGTACTTGTTTATTGTGGGTATGGTTTATGTAGCATACCTAATGTGACCATAGTTGGTATTTGATTATTATGTGTATCATAACATACTTGATCTGCTTTATTTCTGGAAGCAATGTGACCATGTTGAGTTGTACTTGTGTTGTACTTGTGATGTACATGTGTTGTACTTGTGCTATACTTGTGAGGTACATGTGATTGGTTATTTCAGTTGGTTCAGTTATGATGTAGCCTATGTCTAGAGGTGTTGGTCTTGGCTAGGATTCCTTGTTACTATCTCCTAGCATGGGGGGTGGCCTTTGGGTTCCACTTGGTTGGGTGGCGTGCACCTAAATCCGTTGGGTTCTTTCTTCATGTTCATTTGGATGAGACTTCCAGTTGTTGAGCTCATTGGATTCAGTATCAGTTCTTGCTTTATTTCATTTTAGTTGATCTTGTAACATTTTACCCCTCATTTTTTATTGAGGTGTAAGTTGTATTTATAAACTTATTTTTTGGATTTGCCTCATTCGGGGAATGAGAGATGTAATTGTAATATTTAATTATGGATTAATGTAATGGAAAGTTATCTTTATGCTTGATGTATATTATCATAATTGGAATGTATGTGTTTAATTATTATCTAAATATTTGTCATGGTTTATATTCATGTTTTTTGTTGAGGTTTTATATAACCTCTGTCTCGTAATCTTAGAGGTTGTTGGCATTAGTTGTGAACTTGCATGTTAATTGCACTTAAACAAAAAAAAAATTAGCCTGTTTAAGTAGTTGTTTGCAACTTTCTCTAGGGTTGCGTGGCAGGGCATTACATGTTACCTATCCTAACATTCTCCCACTTGATATTATACATTGCAATTACATCCATGAGATAAAAATAAAATATAATCAAGTACAGTGATCAAGTCCCATGGCCTTCCTATACCAAGATAACTTATCTATGGTCATTGGATTTGTGAGAGAATCTGCAACATTGTCCAAAGTGTCAACCTTCTCAACAAAAACCTTACCATTCTCTACCATTTCTCACACAAAATGATACTGAACATCAACATTCTTAGTATGAGCATGACATAGGATTTTTAGCTAAACATATGGCACTCTGACTGTCACATCTAATCCTCACTGTCTTACAATCAAAACCAATGCCATTACCAACTCTCTGTAATCATACCACCTCCTTAGAGGCATGTGTAGTTTCTGTATACTCTGCTTCAGTGGTGGAAAATGCAACTATAGGCAACCTCTTACTCATCTAGTTCACTAAACCTCCAAAAAAATTAAAAAAATACCCACTAGTGGACCTTTGACTATCCAAGTCACCTGCCCAATCTACATAAAAAAAACCCTATATGTCCAATGAATTATCCACATCATCAGTACCATGATAAATCAAGCAGTAATCTAAAGTACCACAAAAATATCTAAACATCCTCTTAACAAAAGTCTAATGCTCTCTACCAAGGTTAGACATAAACCTTCTCAAAACTCCCACTGCTTGGGTTATATCTGGTCTAGTGCAAACCATTGCATACATCAAACTACCAACAACACTAGCATAAGAAATTTTAGACATCTCTTCAATATCATCATTAGAACTAGGATACATGTCTAAACTCAACTTAGTACCAACGAAAACCAAATATTTATTGGTTTAAAGTCATGCATATTAAACCTCTACAAAATGGTATAAATATAATTTGTCTTAAGCAAATATTTTCGTGAACCCAATATCTGTTGATGTCCATCCCAAGAATATATTTTGTAGCCCCCAAATCCTTCATATAAAATATGCCAGAAAGCTGAGTCTTAAGCTCCCTAATCATCACCTTCCTTTTATCCATAAACATGTCATCAACATACAAGGCAATGATTAGTATCTAATCATCAATAATCTTAACACAATGATCCTCTTCACTTCTAACAAACCTTACTTCAATGCAAAGGCATAAAAATTATAGTACCACATCCTGGGTGACTATTTCAAACCATATAAAGATCTATTTAACCTGCAAACCAGGTGTTCTTTTCCTTTCACAACAAAACTGTGCATATAAATTTCTTCCTCAAGATCCCCATACAAGAAAGTAGCTTTAACATCCATTTTCTCTATTTCAAAATCATAAGCAACAAAAATAGATAGTAGGAATCAAATAGAAGTTAAGTTAGCAATAGGAGGGAAAATTTCACTAAAATTAACTCCCTCTCTGGAAGTAGCCCTTGGCCACCAATATGTCCTTGTACTGCTCTAACTGGCTATTTGTACCAAATTTATTTTTAAATACCCACTTACAACCAATGGGCTTCCTTCCTTTGGAAAAACTCATAAGATTCCAGGTGCCACAACTATCCAAAGCCATCATCTCCTCCTACATGGCCTACATCCAAGACTCACTTTCTTCTAAAGAAAGAGCCTCCTTGTAGGATCTAGGTTCATTGTCATACTCAATAAAGAAAATACACAATTGAAATTGGATGGGCTATACCTTTGGATTGGATTCCATTGTCTTGTAGATCATCTCATGGTAGGAGTAAGGAGTTCTTGTTTCTCTTCTTCTTCTACATGGTCATCTTGTACATCATCTAAACTCTCTAAACCCTATTATTCTTCTCCATCCCCTAATCCATCTAGTTGTTCTTCCACATGTATCTTCTTGCTTCTCAATCATTATCTTGAAGTGCACTATTTTGTCTTATCTTTCTCCTTTGGTTTTTCTTCACTCGAGTAAGCTCTAAACTCCTTGAAAATCACATCTCTAGATAAAACCATTTTACAGGTTAGTGGAATCCAAAGCTTATAACCTTTTTCATTCTCATGTAACCAAAAAAGTGCATTTATGTGCTTTTGGATCCAACTTAGAATGCTTCTCTTGAGGCACATGAACAAAATCCTCACAAACAAAGACCCTTAAATGTGAAACAAAAGGCTTTATGCCTATCCATAGTTCATAAGGAGTTTTATCAACAAGAGTTGAACAAGGCGATCTATGAACCAAATAACATGTAGTAATTACAAATTTTTCCCAAAAGCATATATCAAGCTTAGCACCACTCAAAATGCTCCTAGCTCTTTCCATCAAGGTTTAGTTCATTCTTTCTACTAACCCATTTTTGAGGTGTATAAGGAGTAGTATTTTGTCAAACAATACCTACATGCTTACAAAACTCATCAAATTCCCTAGAACAATATTTACCCCCATTGTTAGATCTCAACACCCTTATCTTATAATCTATTTACTTCTTAACTAAGGCTTTAAATTCCTTAAACTTAGTGAAAACTTCATATTTTGCATGCATAAAATAAATCTAGGTGTTTCTTGACACGCCATCAATGAAAGTAACATAATAACGAGATTTTACAAAAGTGTCAACATCCACTGGTCCAAACACATATGAATGAATGATCTCTACTAACCTCTTAGCTTTATTATTCCCATTAGGAAATGATGATCTATTCTGTTTACCAAAAACACAATTCTCACAAAAATAATTTTTACCAATAGAATAATTAGAAAGACTGTCAACCAAATTTTTATTCAAAATTGTCTTAAGAAACTTTTCACTTATGTGACCCAATCTATGGTGCCACAACATACATGAATTTTCAGTGCTAATTACATTGGTAGAATTACAAAAAGTGGAGGCATTAGGGCTAAACAAAGTCTGAATCTGAGATCCTTTAGCTATCACCAAAGTCCCTCTTACCAACCTACAACCATACTTGTCAAATATCACATGCATTCCAAAATCATTCAACTTGGATACTGAAATTAAATTTCTCGTAAGTATTGGAATATGTAAAAAATGATAACGGGTTTTACCCCTTCCATCACTGAAACACAACTTTACCTTTCCCTTACCAACAATCTTCTTTGTGATGATTTTATCACCAAGGAAAAATTCTCCCCCATCATAAGCTAAATATTAAGTAAACCAATCCTTGTGAGGAGTCATATGGTAGGAGAAACCTGAATCAATAAGCCAAGCATCATCACTAATAGTGTTAGAAAAAATTAAAAAAAGCATTAGAATGACCATCTTTTGAGGGCTTTTTCCTGGAAGTATCTAAAATATCTTCCTTGTTTCTACACTCCTTCACATTCCCTCTCTTCCATAATTCCAACACTTTACTATACTCTTCCTAGGGGTTTTAGATCATCCTTTAGACTTATCTATCTTATTGTCCCCTTTAGGCCCTCCTTTTTATTTGGAACCCCCTCACACCTAGAAGGCATCTTGGGAGCCCACATTCATGGACTTTCTCCTCATCTCTTATGAAAGAAGTATTGCAATGAGACTATCCATCTTAATTTTTGTACCACCACCACTTATGGAAACAATTAAATTTTCCCAAGATTCAGGTAAAGAACAAAGCATTAAAATACATTTATCTTCCTCTTCTATCTTAACATCTACAGATGCAAGCTGACTTATAATCATATTAAAAGCATTTAAATTTTCTGTAAAAGAATCACCATCCTTCATTTCCAAAGAATACAAATGTCTTTTGAGATATAAGTTATTTTTCAAACTTTTGGTTTGGTAAATATCACCTATCATCCTATTCCATAAATTACATGCGGTAGATTCTTCTGAAACATTTAAGAGGATGAAATAAGCAAGAGACAAGTAAATGGTTTCTCATGCCTTCTTATCCATTTTCTTCCAATATTCATCAGACGTTGATTTTGGTTTCTTTTCACTTGAAATTTCCAACCTCTGATCTCTCTCTTCAAGGATATCCCCCATCTTCAACTTCCACATCTTGTAGCTAGTGCCATTGAAATTATCAATATATAGATGAGAGGTAGAAGCCACAATTTATAATCTTCTTTATAAATCTAAAAACCCATAATGCACAAGCTCCCACTACAACCAAAAAACCTTCAACACTCAAAAGAAAGGCAACCCTCTCTTAACGAAGCTGTTAGCTCTAATACTAAATGTTGGAAATCAAGGTATAACTTGCAGCAATATGAAGTTATTAAAGTGGTTGCAAATCTGAAATTATATTTACAATATTACCATAAAATTATTAAGTGATTGATAATTGTAAACATGAAAGAAAATCAACAATACCACAAGTCATTAACACAAGTGACACAAGATATATGTGGAGAAACCATTACGAAAAAAACTCCACACCAAAGAGATCCAATGTTTGTATTAATTTTCAATGAAGTACATCAATACAAAAATTCTCTTTGTAATCCAGTAGCACTTCATTGATTTGAAAACCTGCAAACAAACTCTTACAAACCACCATCTAAAGGCTCCAATATATAGAAGTTTTTGGGAGAGAATAATACAAATGGTATCCCAAAACAACAAGCAAAACCACCTGGAAAAACCCTTTCCCCCCTTAGTAGACAAACCATAAACATGGAATAAAATATTAAATTATCACACAACCTTTACATGGGTGCCTAACCCATAGCCAATCAAGATTGGTCAAACCCGAGTGCTCCATAACCCATCGATGATTCTGAAAGTTGCATGCTCTTTCATGCACCAACATGCAAACTTGGGAATCCAACCATGTGAGACCATGAAAAAAATGCAAATAACATGTAAGGACATGCACACTAAAATGGCCTCTTGAGATGCTTTGTAACCGCCACCGTAATGGGTCCACCTCTTTGAATGCAATTACAATTTTTCATAGGAAAATAAATAATAAATATTTTGTCCCTCATGTACCCTAAAACACTTTCCAAAGAACATGGAGACACATAAATCAACTTAGGATAGCATTTATAATGTCACCTTTCCTAACAATCACATCTCTGAATTAATGAAGGTTTTGCAAATATGCAAAGAATCTAGAATTTATTTGAATCCCAAGAAATTTATTTTTGAAGTAATTGAGGGAAATATTTTGTATCAATTTATCTCTAAGAAAGGAATATCTATTGAGCCATAAATATTTGAAATGATAATGAAACTATCTTTACCAAGTAGTAAGAAATAAGTAAATACATTCTTTGGTAAGGTTACATTAATTAGAAAATTTATCAGTAGATTTTTAGAGATTATTCATTGATTTAATGATATGCTAAAGGATTATGATAAAAGAAAGTGGACTATAGAGTAAAAAATACTTTTCCTAGATAAGAGAAGTAATTGATTGGACTCCTATTTTAGCTAGCCTTGATTATACCAATCCTTTTTATATTTATTATATTCCTTATCGTCCACTCATGTGCTACAAATGCTAACTTAAAAAAGTAGGAGATAAAACATCCATATCCTTCATGAGTTATCATTTGAAGAATACAAAGATAAGGTATTCTAATATCAAGAAATAAGAATTCACTTTGATAAGAGATATAAACTAATTTATACACTACATTGTAAATTTTAAGGTATTTTCTATAGTTCTTGAGCAAGCTATCAAGTCCTTGCTAATTTAAAATTAGCTGGGTGAATGGAGAAGAAAACTAATGGAGATTCTACAAGAATTTAACTTGAAAATATAAACTATGAGATTGGTTAGGAGTCAAGGAATTTCTAAAACCTTAGTAGATGTGGATGAATGAATATTTTATCACTACTACATAATAGAAGAAATCAATAATGATGACTACTATAAAGACATAATTTATTATCTATTGAAAAGTAATAATTATATGATAAAAGATGATATCCTGTTTAGAAGTAATTATGAAGGAGTTTTATTAAATATTTTTGTATAAAGAAGAATCAATTTAGGTTCTTGTAGAGTTCCATAACAAGTTTTGGGTAAGACATGGATTTAGTGATTCTATTGCCCACTAGATACTGAGAGTAGGCTACTAATACACATCAACTTGAGAAAACATGTCATATCTATCATACTTGTATACATAGATAAATAAATCCAATAATGCCCCTACAACATATATATTCAAGGTGCATCCTTTTTCCCAACAGGTCTTAGATTTTGTTGGTATGCTTAACCCACATTCCTCAGGAGTGCACATATTTATTTTGATAGATTTGATTATTGCACAAGGCCGAATGGGGCTATTGATTGTAAGAATTGTACCACCAAGGTAGTTATAAACTTCATAAAAGATCATGTTATGACCAATTTTGGAATGCCTTTTTTTTGGTATGTGATAATGGCCCTTCCTTTTCTTCAGCCAATTTATTGCAATAGAATTTTGAGGATAAGGTAGTTTTAACATTTTATTTAAATTATTATCCATAGGGAAATGGTGTTGCTAAGTCTACACATAAGAAATTGACTGATTTTATTAAGAAACTATAAATACAAACCTTACATATTGGCACACTGAGTTGACATATTCTTTGTAGGTTGATAGGACTAGGATCAAAATCTCCTTTGGAATATTATTTTGTCAATTATAATTCATGAAATATTTCTTAAACATTAATGACAAGGTTAAAGCTAAACTATTGAATTTATTGAACCTAGAAGAAAAAGGAATATTGCCTTATACAATGTAGTAAAATACTAGGTAACATTCAAAAGGTGGTCTGACAAAAGGGCTAAAGTGAAGGCATTAGGATATCAAACCTAGTTTTCTTATGAGATAAAATAATGAAAATAAGGGTGGCAATTCCAAATTTGAAAGACTATGGTTAGGAACCTATCATATATCTAATATTTTAGGAGATAACACATTAAGGATTAGTAATTTAATAGGTAAGTTCACCCATTACTATTTTATGAGCTATTTATTAAGCATTAATTTAGTTACTAAAGATATGTAAAGACCTTCCTATACATAATTAATATATGTTTCTTTTTTTGTGTTTTTATGGATGTTTTTTCTCTTCCTCTTCGGTATGTCCCTTTTATTTTTTAGTCTTTGGTTTTAGCTATTTTTACTTTTATTTCACGTGGTTGGTTTCTATTTACTTATGAATTTTTATTTGGTGGTTTCCTTATGTGAATAGGAATAAATCAAATGGTTAGTGAATTCAAGAAAATAAGAAACAATAACATTAATCAAGAATCCAAATTCAATGATCAAATAAAACTAATCTCAATGAGGCATGCGCACATTAAAATAAAATTCATAATACCATAAATGAACTAATCCAATCTACTTTACCTCCACAAAAAATTAGCTAGCCTTGCTCCATTGTAAAGTATAAAATTATTCTATTATGATGATTATGTGCATTCCTCAGAAAAGCTTAGCATAACCTTGTTAAGCAAAAGCATGATGAAAATGAGTATAGTTTGGTCATCAATTTGAGGAGGGGATTGCGAATGATAAAATGACAGATGACTTGTAGGTTTTAGGGGTATTAGATCAATGGTGTGAGATGTGAAATGAGATCAATGGATGAGGATTGTTGAGAGATCATGAGGAATGCACATGAGGATGCATGGATAGATGAAGAGAGAGTGAACTAGGGTTAAAGTTTAGTCAACTCACTAATTTTAGCAATGCTCACTAAATTTAGCTTTAGTATCTAAATTTAGGATCAAAAAAATAAAAATCCGATTGACTATTATAAGGAAATAAATAAAATAATGTTTTAATTTATTTTTAGAGGAATGTATAAACTAAATAAATTAAATAATTTGTTTAATTTTAGAAGAATAATTATCTATTTAAATAATTGAAATTTATTTAATTATGGGAGATGAGAGGAATGCATGATTTAATTAAATAATTAAAAATTATTTAATTGTGTGGATAAAAGGATAATGTAAGATTTAATTAAATAATTAAAAATTATTTAATTATGGAGATGGAAGAGTAATTAAGAATTAATATTTTTTTAGGAAAAAGGCTTAACACCTATATATAATATATTAATATATAAAAGGAAAATACAAAATAGAAGCTAGGCTACATCATCTAGCAGTAAACAAAGCAAGTGTCATAAAGGCTAAAAACTAATCCCCTTCAATGTGAATAGGGGAGAAAAAGGCAGATACTAGAGACAATTTGAAATTAGGTTTCTTTTGTTTCTACACAAGTGTCCAATGGTTGTCCATAGAATCCATCTCAGAAGACGAGGTTTTACTTGATGGAATGTCTAGATTTCAATCCTCTGTATGATTCTTTTGTTCCACACCTTTCTCATGAGCCCCAAGCTTGTTTGATTTTTGATCTTGTGGAATAAAATTCACACTAGATTTTGTTGCTGGAGCCATGAATGAAGTAGATTTCAGCCCAAGTGGAGGGGAATTTTTTTGATCTTGCTAAAAGGTTACACCTTCACATCCAATTTTGGTGAAAGAGCCACTGATGAAGCAAAAGAATCAATTACTTTTTTCCCAACTGGAGGGGGCTTTGAGATGAAATCTTTCCACCATGAGGGTTGGATTTTAATTGATTTATTTTTTATGTGACATGCTGCAAACATATGACCCATTTCAAAAAATCTTTTGCATCAGAAGGGAAGACCTTCATAATCCAACAGTTGAGTCTAGGAATGACCAACAACATTTAGAATTATATTAGCGGGTAGTTACTTGGAGAGATCCAAGTGCACTAAAATTCAAGCAAAATTAGTGTGAGAAAAATCTATAGTTTTCTTATCTATAGCCAAGAAAGAGCCTAATTCTAACACCTCTCTAACTCTAGTCTGGGTAAGATATTTTAATTTTGATTTAACATTCTAAATGTTATCATAATGAGATTAGACATGGATGATTATGCGATAGGTTATCATTATTAGTGATTATGTTGGATTACATGCTTAGTTATTATTGTTTTGAAAAGATTATGGACAGGAAAGGGATGATGTTGTAACACTCGTATTCGAGAGGCTTACGATGTCATGACCGTCTTCCCGAGAATTGATGTTGCTTTAGCTATATGATATATGTTATATGAACATGTAATTTTATGTTTGATTGGAGTGATGCAGGTACCGAGTATTGACTCCGCTTGGATTCATAGGCCTGAGCGTACTCTTATTCCCCAATGGTGGTAACTAGAGGTAGTCATACAGGCCAAATGTCCCCTACCCTAGCCCACTGTACCCTGTTAGTGCAGTGTTTCCTTATTGATGTCTTACTACCCGATTACCTAGCGGTAATGTCTAGAGCACCTTTCAGCCATATGTCCGGTGCACCTTTGAGTTGTATGTGGTTTACTAGTATGTCTCATTGAGGTATTTTGTCTTGGTTTTCGTGAATTTGTTATGTGGCTATATATTTTGGTTGCCAGTGTTATGATGTGTTTTCATTGGAATCTTTTTGTGGTTTCATATATGGTATTTCATTGTGTTTAAGTGATTTGAGATTTGAATGGTTATATCCTTGAGGTTTTAAATATGTTATTTTAATTGATTTTTATTAATCATTCGAGAGAATGATATATTCTCGTTTAGTAATTTTAAATGATTTTATTACCCTTTTTTGTGAGCTCTTATAATCTTATTTAATCATCCTTGGGGAGCCTGGTGTATTTTAATATTGGATTTAAATTATTATTTTATGTGTTATTGAGAATGTTGGATTTAAAATATTATTTTTATATGAAATAGAGGTTATTGCAATTTTAGTGATGGTAATTAATTGAACTATGGAGTTTTAATAGCTTGTTTATTAAAATTCCTTATTTCATTTTATTGTTTTGGGAAAAAATATAAAAAGGAAAAAGAAAATGGGTAGTTGGGTCTTTGATATTTATACTTTGTTTTGAACCTTTTTTGGGGATTATGTTTTGGGAAGAAGAAGAAATTTGCTGCTTTGGGGAAAGAGGAGAAAACCCCACAATTTGGGCAACAAAGTTGGGGAGAATCTTTGAGGAGAAATTTGTGGGCAATGTCCCCTAAGGTTCAACATAATTTTGTTGCCTTGCTATTCAAGTTTGGGATCTTGTCGTGCTTTATACACAGAGCTATCTTTCATTTTCATTTGGGGCAGAAATGAGGTATTCTTCTATGTTTTCCTTGAATTCTTTTTTTAGAAATGTATGTAAGAGTGTGTTAAAATGATTTGGGAGTTTTGGCTAGTGGGGTTGGATTCAACTTGTTGCTTTGTAGTTTTTTATATGGCTGAATTTTGTGCATTTCCAACTCTATTAATTGCCAATGATTGTCCTTTTTCAAAAAAAAAAGATCCATTCTCTTGTCTTGAATTTTGAAAACAAAGGATGGAATTCATCTTGAATCTGCCAAATCAAAATTGGGTTGAAGGAAAAATCAGACTTCTGGGCTTATTTATTTTCTTTCTATTTTGCCCAGTTTGTTGAAAAACATTTTTATTTGCTGCTCATAATATACTTGCTAAAAATTCAAAATAAAAAATGGGTTCCATCAAAAATTGTCCATATCTCAAATGGGTTGTTGTCTGATTTTTAATTCAGACACTTTCATTTTTTATGTTTTTGCACAGCCATGCCTAAAATGACATTTTTCTAAACAACACCTTATTTTTGGTCATAAAACTATAAACCAAAGGTGGAATATATCTTGAAATGTTGAAATATGAACTGGGTCATTGTCCGATTTTTAATCTGGGCACTTTTGAATTTTTATGAGATTTCTATGCCTCTTTCTCATGTGTTTGAACAACAGTTGAAACCATGTTTTGTGCCACTGTCACTTGGTGGTTTTAGCCATTTTAAAAGTGGTTTGATGAGATGATTTAATGAGGTTAATATTGATTTTATGGTTGGTTCTTTTTATGAATTGATGGTGAATGCTTGAATGGTATTTGATCTACTTGTTGACATATGTGATCAACTGTTTAAATGACTTAGCAGTAATATTGCTTGGCTATTTTAAAAGGCTTTAATGATGGTTTTTAGCTGCCTTCCACCATTTCATGTTTGTTATGGATTCCTCATTTGGCTAAATGATATGGGTTTAAGTCAAGGTCATTAGAGTAACCTTTAGATTAAAAGTTATTAAGATAATGAGTCCTCGTGCATGGCCTTGAGTGCTTGAAAAGGCTAAGGATGCACTCGAGAAGGCCTATCCATCTGCGAGGCGTTGAGTTATCCATCTATAGGACGTTGATTTGGGCATGGTTGAGTCCTCTCATCCACATGAGAGGTGTACTTGTTTTCGTGTGGTGCCATCCCTTCGAGCACGCACGATGACTCTCCATCTAATCTACACTCTTGTATCTTGTATTTTGTAGTCATGAGTAGCACTCGACATGTATTGTATGAGCACCTCCATGTTGTGTCATTGGTCTTATGCATTATATTTTTTGTTTGCTTCATGCATGATGTGAGTGTTGGCCACATGTCACCCTTGCCTTGTTATTTTTCTTTGGGCCTTGTGACTACCTCCGAGCATGGTGGGGTGGTCTCTCTGGAGTCCACATGGTAGGGAGGTATTGCCACCGCCATTGGGGACTGGTGTAAAGGTTTTGGAGCAACAGGTTCAGGAGCAGAGCAACAAGTTCCAAGGCAACAAGTTTCGGAGCAGAGCAACAAGTTCCGAAGCAAATTTCTGGAGCTGTTCGATTTGCTCCTATTCGGATTTTCTCTGGAGGGTGGATTAGTCCTCTCCTTTGGGATGTCTTTTAGGTCATATTTGGCCATGTAAGTTGTCATTTTATCAAATCAGTAATTACTTTATGTGTATGTTATTCTTCCTGTTCAATTTTTTTTTATCTTGTCCTCTTTTGGCTCTTAACCTTCGGGTTTGTGTAGTGGGATGTTACACTAATGAATTACCAATAGATTTGAAACAAAAATGGATCCAAAATTAAATTGGAAGATTTGGAAGCCAAACCCAGACATACATAATGTTGAAGGATTCAAAAGAAGGGTTGAAGGCTGCATTCCAAGGTTTAAAAAAATGGTAGTGCTAATTCCAAGACCAATGATGGTAAAATAAAATGGAGTTCCCATATTTGGTGGAGTCAAAAATTGCAATGAAAAAGACTTGAGTATTGAGAATTTTTTTTTGGAGCATTTTGCAATAAGGCGAGCTAGTTTTCCTTTATCTAGATGTTCAAATCTGAAATAGATGGCCAAAATTAATGAAAATGACATATTAAGGGATGAGAGGAGAAATGTTTCTCTTCTTGTAGCACTTCATCCCCAAAACTCCAAAACAAGGGATGACTCTACACATTTGAGGGATTTAAATCCCAGACCCATATGTCATCTTGAATTAGAAACATTAAAAGATACATGAGGCACCTGGGAATTCTCACATACCTTTGATTTGAAAGAAGCATCAAAGATTTGAATGAAGACTCTAGATTCTGAGCAACTCTTTTCATATAAAGGAATATTGCGAATAATGTGAAGATCCTTAGAAGTATATGAACCTGCTTCATTTGTGGAAGGTACCAACACCATAGTGGAGGATCGTTGAGCAGAAGTTGATTTTCCCAATAAACCAATAGGTTTAGGCACCATAGATGAGGGAAAGAATCTCTTAGACAACCATAGATTGATGCAGGGGGATGTTGAAGAGGGATGCTTACTCCCTAGTAGGATCTAATCATGCCAGCATGAGGGCAAAAAAATCCACAAGTCACTAGTCAAGCCATCCATTCGTGCAACAACGTGAAAACTTAGTGGGCGAGCAAGAGAAGAACCTTCACACTTTGAACCATACACAATAGTCAAAACAATAGACACACCCAATGAATTTGTGATAAAATCTAATGGGAAATATTTACATGAAGGAACTGAATAGTCGTTGGAATCTGTTGTAGAGAGGCACTGATCAGATGCAGAGCTAATGGATGAACCAAATAAGTTAGTTTAATCAAATAATTTAAAATTATTTAATTAATAGTGATGAAAGATGTGATAAGTGATGATGATGGGAAATAATGAATTTAGAAGAATACATTAGACATTTTTGGGTTTTTACATATTGCCCCTCTTTGAGATAATGTACCCTGTTGTGTTGTTTCAAAGACATGTTGATGATATGTAAAAAATTGATGATAATGTGCCCTAGCAGATGAAGGGATGATGGTCAACCCTCAAGAGATTGACCAAAAAAAAATTTGGTTTAGGATCACAATAGGTAAACAAGATAGGTTAAATGAAGATGCAAATGAAAAATGACAATAGGTTGGATAATTTGAATAGGTTGTGGGAGATAGGGTATAAGGAAAACGGATTGAGGGTGGATGGGATGGGGGAAACTTAGGGTTTTAGGGATGCATATGATTTAGTTGGAAGAATAAATGAGATATAATGTAAGATACTAAAGAATGAATGAATCTTGTCAATCAAACATTGAATAATGAAAGTTATAATTTTGATATGGGGTGGATCAGGGATATGAGATGAAAAAGTGATTTTTATTTCTTTTGGTTATGCTAAAAAGTGTAAAGAGTATAAGAAAAATGATAAATGAGGGTATGTGCAGGATCATGATGGGCCAAAAAGTGGCGATATGATGGGTATGTGGCTGATGAATTTTTTTTTAACCAAAATTGACGAAATGAAAAGGGTTTTTAAAGGAGATTCTCTGCTTTCCACCAATATAAATAATGCTTTACTTTGAATTTAATAAATAATTATTATTCATTTTCTATTTGAATTACGAATAAAGTCCTGATTGATAGGCTGATTGAAAAATATCTATAACTTTCAAACGGTATCACATTTTTTGAATCCAAAACATGCGTCACATTCTATGCTTTGCATACTATAGGATTAAAAAAAATAAAATTGAATTTCAAGAAGTTTTGACCAAGTTAAGGTGGTTAGACATATGAGTTTTTTATATTTTTTAAAATTTGTAATAAAAATTTCATAATTAATTATTTACTTGGAAACAAATCATAAAAAAATATGCATCACATTGGGACATGAGTCCTCTAATTATATCTAAAATCTTATAAAAAAATATTATCATTTTATTGTGATTAGGGTGGTCAGACAGACACCTACTTCTTATTTTTGCCCTGAAATTGAAGTACTACTACATTGAAATTTCAAATTTTCACCAAATAGATTAAAAAAAAATAAAAATAAGCCTAGTAGTTTAGAAACTAAATTCAATTTTCTACAGATTCTATTTTTAAATATTTTTGAAGTAATATAGATAACTTATTCAAATTTTTATGCCAAGTTTCCTAACTCTGATTTTTCTGAATTTTTTGCCACTTAAGGGCCTATTTTTTCCATGATGATCCTGCACATACCCATGAATGAATTTTGGGATTCTCCAAGTGGGTGATTGGAAAGAGGCAACAAGGGTCACTTGGTTTTCATCATTTATTACATTTTATTTAATGTTTATCTCTCAAATTTTGGCACCCAAGTTGGAGGGGAAGTATTGGAAGATAAAACAAATGTCCTTTCATATTCTATGGAGATTTTCCAAGGATTGGGTCATTTGGGTTTAAGAGCCATCTTTGGAAGCCTTGTTTTGGGTTTAAGACCTCTTGACACATCAATAAAATCATCTCTTTGGATGTAGAAAGAATAAGAAATAGTTTAATGAGGTGTTACCATGTAGGAACAAGGACATGTTGAGGCATAAGGAGATTGTTGGTGTTGTCATTGATGTCAAAACCTAATGTGGAGATTGTTGGAGTTGTTGGAGATTGCTGCACTATGTTGTCATCAGTATGGTTTTGATGTCAACCCCTAGTGTGGTTGTTATGAGAAGGTGTTGAAGTGTTGAGTAGGTGTTGCAAATACAATGGATGTGTTGAGAAGATGTTTATGGTGTTGCTAATGTAGCAGATTCACATGGTTTCCAAGTTCTTTTGAGAAAATTTGAGTAGAGAAGTGTATAGTGTGATAGTGGTGTGTTCTATGTTGTGCTCCACATTTATTCATGGTTGAAGATATGATTGTGCATGTTGGATATGGTGATTAAGGGTGTTTAAAGGTGGTACTATATCTAGAGGTTTAGGTCCTGGATTGTGCTGTAGTGAAAGTTGTGTTTGACAGTGTGTTGCCCGTGAAGAAGGTTGTCTAGGAAAAATGGAATTGCTCTAAATTTATCCATGTTGTTGTTTCCTATCTTGATGATTTTGGAACATGATAATATTGTCTATAAATTCCTTCCCTTTAAGTTTCTGGTGTTTAGCTGTTCTGCAAGGTTGGTTAGTGAGTTGTATGTCTGTGGCAGTATGTCTAGTTGCACAGAATAAAAGTGTTCTTCAGTTTCAGTTGGTTGTGTTAGTGGTGTTGGATATTCTTATAGTATTAAGTATTCCTAGATGTTGGAGTGTTGTTATGTGGTCCACATGTTGTTTCTGGACCTAGATAAGTGTGTATGTGGTTGCTTGTTAGTGTTAGTGTAGGTTTTACTGATATAGCATGCTAGCACTAATTTTGGAGGTTGTTTGTTGTTTATGGAAGAGTGGTAAAGTATGTTAGTGTAGATTTGGGTCCTAGTTAACCCTTGGCATGGTCTGCCTCTAGTTCTTTCCACTGTATAAGTGTTTGGTGCTGACCTATTTGTTGGATGCACATTTTAGGTGCATACATTTCATTGAGGTTGACATGAAGAAGGTTTTTGAGGTTGTGGAGGATGTTAGGAAAAAATTCAATAGCGGAACAAATTTTCCTAATGCCGAGTCTTAGAAGAGAAGAGATATATATCTTTTAATGTTTATAATTATAGTTCATTAAGGCACACATGAAAGAAACAACAAAATTGAGGAATAAACACATTACACAATTGACACCAGATTTACGTGGGAAAACCTTTACGGGAGAAAAATCCACCACACCAAAGAAAGATCACTTGTATTACAGTAAACAAAATTACATACAAGTTACAGTCTCTTCTTTTCATATGACAATTCTATTGTAGCAACATTTCCTTGATCAACCTTGTATCGAATTACATTGTTACAATACTTTCATTCAACATACAATGGAATATACTCACTGATCATTCGACTCACACCCTCAACCAGACCCACGACCAAACTATTCATCCATCACTCAAGATTTCTGTTCATTTCCCACAAGAAAATGGTCACAACAGTTCAACTGCCCAATCAATTAATGCTTGGTCAACTGATTTCAACTTTATCGCTCATCGATGAGACAACAAAATGTGTCTCACCGATCCCAGACTCTCCATGAGCTATCACACATGGCGCCGACTCCTTCTGATCCATCACTTAGACTTTGGTGAAGTCTTCACGATCTCAGCACCATCGGTAAGACAATCACTATCACCAACACACTGGGAAGTCTCATCGATCATTCATGTCTCCCCGATGTCCCAACAAACACTAAGATCACATATATCGGCAAAAGTCATGCCGATCGTTCACCAGGAGAAGATCCATCATCGAGAGAAACACCATCGGTAGGAGATCAGGAGGTCATGCCGACAACATAATTCTCCCTGACGTGTTCATTGCCAAGACTCTCCCTGATGATATTTGTCGCCCAAACATTTTCCATCAGAGCGAGTTAGAGATGTCAACCCAACTGTCCTGGTCACGCCGATATGGCCGAGACTTCTGTAGGGTCACGGCGATGTCGCCAAGAATTTTGCTGTCGGAGTAAGTTCAGAAACTCACTTTGATAGATCATGTCACCCTGATGGTTCTCATCACTAAGACAAATCAAAGGTCACAATGATTTGATCTTCTAAGACAAGTGCTTGTTGCCAAGACATTCCAAGGGTCTCAAGGATACTGCTCTTTCAGGAGTTCCATGTCAGTAAGGATTTAGGCACTTTTTCCAACAAAGGATATATATACAAGGTTAATTATTGGAGATATGAGTGAGGTGTTGTGTGTTTTGAGATGATGTGAATGTGATCATGTGTGGTGATATGAGTGCGAGCTTAAATTCCTAAGGCTACTAGATGCAATGAGTAGAAGGTGTCTACATTTTTAGTGTGCCTAAAGTTGTTGGAGGTAGTGAGCCAAAGGTTATGGATGGTACAAAGTTGTTGTGGTGGATCTTCCTATTGATTTGAGGTAGTGAACCTCCTTTTACTAGTATTCTTCTATTCTTCTTTCTTTCGGATAGCGAGTCCTTTGGGCAGTGAGTTTTTCTTCTCTTTTGGGAAAAATGAGCCCTTTTGACAGTGAGCATATTGTATTCAGTGTTTTTATTCATATATATGTGAGCTAATCCTCATCATGATTTTTCTCTAATTAGGATTTTCCACATAAATCTAGTGTTCTCTTGTGTATGGTGTTGTTGTGTTGATGTTTCAAGTATTTACATTTTGTTGATGCTTAATTAGGTTTTGAAGACTAATAAGGGTTTACGGATTAATGAGGGTTTGATAATTTTAATTTATAACTGATTCACCCTCCTCTCAATTGTCCTAGGTGTCTAATTACAATTGGTATCAAAGTTTTGATTCTTTGGAAGAAGCTTAACCACTTGGGTTAGACCCAAATGGGGCATAAGAAGGGTGTTAAAATACCCATGTTCGATGGAACGAACTATACCTATTGAAAAACTAGGATTGAATCTTTTCTTGTTTCTCTATAGAGGGTTTGGTGTCTAGAATTCATTTGAAAATGGATATACTATGCCCGCTACTAGTTTGAAAAGTGATGATGAAATCAAGGATTATGAGAAAAATGGTAAAGAAAAAATGCTATATTGAGTGGACTTTTTGATTCAAAGCCTGGGAAGGTGATAAGCATTTAAATTGCTAAAGAAATCTAGATAAAGTTGTAGAGTATTTATGAAGGAGATGATAAGGTCAAGCAAGAAAAGATGAAAAATTACAAAGCCAAATTTGAAACCCTAAGGATGTCAAAAGGCGAAGATATTAAAGCCTACATGCTTAGAGTAGATGAAGTTGTTAATTCCATCAATGTTCCTTGTGGAAATCTAGAAGAAATTGAAGTTGTGAAAAAGGTATTGAGAACTATTCCTAAATCTTATAGCTCTTAAGTTCATGCTATTGAAGAAGCTTAGAATTTGGATAAGTATTCTAGAGATTAGATGTTTGGTGCTTTAATTTATTTTGATTTAAGAGAGTTTGACAAAGATGCTATAAAGAAAGAAATTGCCTTTAAAGTCAACAAAAAGGAGAAGGGTGATGAATCTGATTTAGATGATCTTGATGAGGTGGAAGAAAATTTTGTTAGGAGATTGAAAAAGGGGATTATAAAATACAAAGGTAAGTTACCTTTCAAATGTTTCAATTGTGGAAATATAGGTCATTATACTTCTAAATGTCCAATGAAAGTTGAAAATGATAATCATAAAGATCATAAGGGTAAATCCTTTTAGAAGAGTTATTATGTTAAAAAAGACAATGGTGTATTTGATGATGGGGAATCAAACTATCCTGATGATGGAAGTGATGAATGCTTGTTCATGGATTTAAATGTTGGAATTAATTTTACTGATCCTAAAATATGTTTGAAGGAAATTGCTTTAGAAATAGGTCACAATATTGAAGGAACTATGCTGACTTCTTTTCATGCAAGAAAGGAGAGAAACTACTGGATAATTGAAAATGGATGCTCAAATCATATGCAGGTGATAAGAGTAAGTTTGGTAAGCTTGAAAAGTATGATGGTGGTTTTGTTAAGTTCGATGGTGATACATTTGCTAAGATCTATGGAAAAAGTAAAATTAGTTTTGAGGGAAAGCATAAAATAGATGTTCTCTATGTCAAGGGTCTCCAACATAATATTCTTAGTGTAGGGAAAATGTATAGCAGAGGATTCAACTTGGTGTTTTAGGATGATGGTTGTGAGATTAAAAAAGGAATCTCTAGAAATTTGGTTGCTGCTGGAATAAGGACAAAAGGAAATGTTTATCAACTTAAAGGTGGTGGATTTAAGTGCTTTATGTCACAAATTAGTGAAAGTTGGGCTATGGCATAGAAAAATGTGACATGAATTTTGATAGCCTAGTGAAGATTAGTTGTATTGATGTTGTGAGAGATCTACCAAGAATTATGTTGGATAATAGATTGGGCACCTTGAGACATTGCAAAATTATTTCCCAAGAAAGGTGCCTCTATTCCAATAGCTCTAGATAACCTCTTTGGGAAGGTGCTTATCCCTTGAATTGAAAGGTACAAATCCCTTGTAAGATATTCAATGAATTTAACTAAAACTAAATAAATACATGTATGATTTTAACCTAAAAGTAGGAAATGAAAAACCTGATATAAGCAAGATTTCCAATATTAGATGCAAAGGAAAGATGATAAAGATATTGGCACAAAGACTAGTTCACATAAGATGTAATGATAACTAAAATATAAGCCCAAATATTATTTGAAAATTGAAATCTATTACAAATATAGATGCATACAATCAAACATAGGAATAAGAATAAACATCAAGATAAACACAGATTTAAGAATATCAAACTATCTCCATAAACTAGATGCACACAGACAACTAACACTTTCAATTAACATCCATAGCAGAATTGTATTCAAATGCAATGTAATATCAGGTTTTTCAAAAATGATGTCTAGAGAGTATTCATTCCAAAAATAAACATATAAATAATCGGATGAGTAACTTCTCTTTCTTTCCCATAACTAACTAAAACTATAAAGTTCCTTCAAGAAATAAAAGAGCAATTAAAAAGTTAAGACAATGGCGCTTCACTTCTAGATTATGTAGATGCCACGAGTCTTTTTTTTAGGGCTTGGAGAGACTTTGTGAAAAGTGGAAGCTCCTTATGTTGAGGAATGGTTATGTTTCCCATTTGTAACCTCCATGCCAACTGGCTATCCTAAAAAAATTCAATTCTCTGGTCACAAGTCTTCATGAGTCCAGTGGCCTAGTATAAGATAAGGTCTAGCTCATTTAACTTCATTAAATATTTGGTATTGAAAGATTGGGAGCTGAAAAAATCATTAATTATTTTTTGGAAGTCATTCTCCAAGACTTTACCATTATCCTCATTTCTACCTCCTCCCTTATTAAATTGTAATATGAGGGCAACAAGATTATTACGAACCTCTTATAAGATTGCATCACATTTAGTTAGGATATCCTAGAGCTTTTTTAATCCTTGCTTTATGACTTGTAACTTCCATTCTACACTTTTATTCCATATAATGAAATGAGTGTTAGTATCATTGGGTATGATTTGCTCTGCGGCTAGCTTCTCCATGCCAAAACTTATCATTGATTTGATTTAACTTTCATACTGACTCCACATCCTTTCCTCTTTCTTGGAAGTGATTATCTCCTCTTGGATCTTAGATCTTGAAGTACTCAACCTTCAGATACATCTAAGAGATTAAAAAATAATCCGATTACCTTTCCTTACCAAACTGCCACTCCACTCCTCGATAGCTTTCCTGAAGGTTTTTCAACTCTTAATTTTACTTACTACTTCTCTTCCTATTAGGTCCATTGGATCAAAATATGAATCAACTTGAGAAACTAGTTGAGGAGGAAGGTTGAATACTGATCTCATAAATTCAGTCAAAACTTGGACTTGTTTGTTTAACTTATCCTTACTCTCTTTGTCTTTGTTAGACCTCTCAACCATCATTTTTGTAGACACCCAGAAGTTATGTACATCTCCATACCTTTTAGGGGGTCCCAAGTTAATCATATCAATGTCAAAGACACTCATAGTCGCTTGAGTAACTTCCTTCTATGTAGTGGGACATGCAACTTCCAGAGATAGATTCCCTGATCCGACATCATCTATTAGTTGAGTAGTAGTATTAAATTTCTTAGGCTTTGGGGTCCTTTGAAGCAATTGAACCACCATATCTTGCCTCAGAAGGTATAGATGCACTACCTTCCTTTTCTTTGATAGGGTATCTTCTATCCAAATAGGGGTAACAAGAACATTGGTTGCCTTGGAATTGGAAGAGTCGAATAGTGTTATCTTTGTGGGAGGGGTATTTTCTTGTATATCATGTGATCAAAGAAGAGAAGACCTCTATTTTTGAGGTTCAATTACCTCTCAAATAGGTGATGACTGATGAGATGAGGAGGAAGTACTAATCTCAATGTTACCTTAGTCATATCCTTCTTATTCCCCTCCTTTATTTGTGTCTAGATGGGGTAAATCAAGGAGGTTCTCTCCACAAGTGTGCTAAAACACATTCCTATCAAGAGGTTCTTCATCATCGTCACCCTAGGCTCTTGATGGAAATGGATGTGAAGTGGATCTAGAGGTTCCTTCAACCACCGAAGGCTAAGTATTGCCTCCAATAGGTTGAGTATTTTGTGACCTAGTTTGGGGGCATGATTGCTCTATTTATTTTTAGTGACCCACTCCTGAGTCCTTTCCAGAACATCTAAAGTTCTTGCTTCAATTATTTCTTTTTCCTTATTGCTCTATTCCATAGTAGGGATGGGCCAATTTGCTATCAATTTAGTAAAAATTGGGTCTACTAGGTCAGATTCATTACCCTTAATTTGTTGGACATACCAACCCAATCCATAAATGACTATTTGTCTCAGAGATAATCTCATCCAGTTTCTTCTCCTTACCACAAATTTGTCAAAGCAGTCAGCCCAATAATCTTCCAAAGTTAACAGATGGAAGAAACCAGGTCCTAATTTAAAATTATCTTTCACATGCCGTTGAGGTCGAAAGGAAAGTGTTCATCATAAGTATGCAAACTATAGTTGGATATCTCCTTCTCTATGTTTAGAGAATTTGAAATGGATTAACAGGTGAAGGGGCCAAAACCAAATGGAAATTGTACTTACTCTTCTCCGTTCTTGGCATCTTTTATTTACATCAGCCAACTATCTATAAACCTCAATCATTACAAATTTATCTTTCGGGTGCCTTGGAAGTTTTATGGGGAAACTAGTAAAACCACCAACTCTTATATATGAAAATCTTTGAAATTTAATAAAATCCATAGAAATTGATAAACTGCATGGCTTCAGGTGAAATTCACATCTTGATTTTTCCTTGCAATTTCCTGGTTACTCTCATGGAAAATGCATTAGATATCCTCCTATGATGAAGGAAACTCTTGTTCAGTTGTAGCTTATCAAGGTACTCAAAAATTGGCAACTGGTCTCAAGGAAGATCACTTGGCCTCAAGCCTGGCCATGGTCTAGTTCTTACAATGGCATAAATTAAATAAGAAGACATAAAATATCTTATTGGCAGTGAAGAAAACAAGCAAAATATGTATCCTATCACTAATGAGCATCACACAGTCTAGAAACTAGCTTCCTTCAAGCATTATCTGGACAAAAAAGTACATCCATTCTTGGAAACCTTAAGTATCTTCATTTCCTCAGATTTTGTGCAACAACATAACTATGTCAAATATCTCATCCACAAAATGGTTCCTGTGAAGGTTTTAGGATAATTTAGATTTACCCTGCCTGGGTTTTTCTAGCCAATTCTTTGCCATTATATTCTTGTAATACCCCTTTTTGAGTGAGAACTGAATTTGAGTGTTGGAAAAATATAGGGTTGAGTAATGTTCTTTTTATGAAATCCTCAAGCATGAGGTAAAGGTGGTTCTTTGAATTTTAACCACCAACCTATTATCTTCAGTTCTGATTTCCCTAGCCTAAGAATCATAGTTTCTTATACACTCAAGAATTATCTTGAGGCATTGGATGACTACAAGGAATGTAGTTACTTTCACCAATCCGCTGTTGACTACCTTTTGCGTGATGGTTGGTGGATTGGATACATTGAATTTTTCCCTAAATTCATTCATATTTACTTTTCTAAGCTTGGTGTCTCCTATCTCGGGCATGTCACAGGTTAACCTTGAGATATACTCATAACCATGACACTAATTCTTGCCATGACTAAAATTCTATGGTTTGAATGAGCTTTCACTAGGTAGATTACAATGTAGAGAGAATTAAGCTTGGAGACTGTAATTTGAAATAAAAAGACAAGATGTAATACCTCAGAACAACTGAATTCAAAGGACAAAAACTTGCATCAATGTTCTCTCCCTCATCATGTCTCCCAATGTTAATGTCACAGTTGAAGAATGTTTGTTTCTTGCATGAATTTCATTTTAATTCCCCACAGGAAATGTGCAATTAGATAGGAATTAAATGACATCCTCTTGTCATGTAGGAATGTGTCATATTTCAACTCATCACTTTCTTGCAACCTCTTTTCAAAAAATTGAAAAGAAATGACTAAAGGGCGAAGAAATTGGTGGTTCATATAACTTTATGAATCATTGCCCAGGTTCATCCTTCCTTATAAAACATCGCTAGTCTTTCAATGAGCACCGATGAGTTAATCATTTTTATTTCAGGCGGTAAATGGGGGATTTCAATGAACTTAACAAATCACCGCTCGCACTACCTTGACTCAAAATATAGACTGAAGGGGGAATTGCAAAATTTGTCCTAACTATTCAAAACACCGCCCACGTATTAAAGACAATCAAGATAGTCCTTGTGGTGAGCAAGGGGAGAGTTAGAGTAACCTCATAAAATACAACTTGAGTTATGCTGTTCACATAAAACACCGCCGACCCTTGACTTAGCCAAAGTTTGGAATGGACACATTTTCAAGGGATGACCAAAAATGTGGTAATAGTTTACAAAGCTTATCAATGTAATCTACAAGGAATGTTAGTTTGAAAAGAAGACAAAGAAGAGATTCAAAACTAAAGAATATTCTATTACATGACCTTTGGAGTTGGTGCATACAAACCTATCTAGACCTACCATAATAAGAATCTCTCAAGGAGACAAGTGTTTTATGTTGTTAACTAATGATTACTCTAGAATGACTTGGGTGAAATTTCTCAAATAAAAATTAGAAGCTCTACATAATTTTAAATAATTTAAGTCAATGGTTGAGAATGAAATGGATTTGAAAATCAAGTGTTTGAAGTCTAACAAAGGTGGAGAGTTCACCTCTAATGAGTTTAACAATTTTTATGAAGATCATGGAATAAAGAGATAGTTATCAACTCCTAAGACTCCTCAATGAAATGGAGTTGTGGAAAGGAATAATAGGAAAGTTCAAGCAGAAAAGAGAACCATGATGAATGAAGAAAATATACTAGATGCCTATTAGAGAGGAAAATATTCATACTGTTGTATACATTCTTAACAAAGGATAAGCAAGAGTAAACAGTTCAAAGAATCCTTATGAATTATGGTATGGAAAACTACCTACTATGAAATATTTTAGAGTGTTTGGAAGCAAATTTTATATTAGAAGAGATGAATAAAACTTAAGTTTGATGCAAGATCAGATGAAGGAATATTTCTTTAATAATCTACAAAGAGGAAGGCATACCAACGCTATAACAAAAGGCTGAAGAAGATAGTTGAAAGTGTAAGGGTTAAAGTAGATGAAGAACAATATCAAAGTTTAGTGATGATACAAGGATACAAATCTAATAAACCCTCTTGTATTGAAGATGAAAACTAAGATGTGAAAGAAAAAGAGATGATAGTAGAAGAGGAAGAAGCTGTAGAAAAGAATCCTAAGACATAAGTATCTGTAGAAGCATCATTTTCAAGATCAAATCATTAGAGATAAGAGCAAAGGTGTGTTGACAAGAAGAAGAGCTTATATGATAGAGGAACATGTAAAATTTTGTTTAATTTTGGAGGTAGAACCTAAAATAGTAACTAAAGAATGCAAGGGTGAGTGTTGGATCAAAGCCATGGAAGAAGAGCTGAGAAAATTTGAGAAGAATCAGACTTGGGAATTGGTCCCAAGACCAACAAACAAGAATGCGATAGGAACTAAATGGGTTTGTAGGAATAACTTAAATGAGGATGGAAAGGTTGTTAGATACAAGGTTATAATTGTGTGTAAGGGCTACTCATAACTAGAAGGAATAGATTTTGAAGAGTATTTTTCTCCGATTGTAAGAATCGAAGCCAATAGAATGTTTTTTGCTTTTGCAGAACATAAAGACTTCAAGGTATATTAGATGGATGTCAAGTTTGCATTTTTAAATGGTGAGTTAGAAGAAGAGGTATACATTGAACAACCAGAAGGTTTTCAGATATCAAAATATGTTGACATGGTCTGTAGATTGAAGAAATCATTGTATGTACACAAACAAGATCCTAGAGCTTGGTATGCAAGATTGGATAGATACTTGTTGGAACAGGGATTCAAAAAGGGTACTGCAGATAACAACCTTTACTTCAAGGTTGAGGGAGATCAAATCCTGATATTGGTTGTGTATGTTGATGACATAATCTTTAGAGGAAATGAAGGAATGTGTAAGAAGTTTACAAAAGAGATGCAAAATGAGTTTGAGATGACTATGTTTGGGGAGATGAATTTATTCCTTGGACTAAAAATTAGTCAATATGATAAAGGTATATTTATTTCATAGTCAAAGTATGTCAAGGAAATGTTGATGAAGTTTGGAATGAAGGATTCTAAACTAGTATGTAATCCAATGGTTATTGGTTTTAAGTTGAGGAAAAATTATGAATATCTTAAGACAGATCAAAGAAAGTATATTAGATCAATGATTGGTGGAATGCTATATCTAATTGTTACTAGACCAAATATCATGCATGTAGTTTTTCTTGTGGTAAGATTTCAAGAAGATCCTAAAGAATCACATGTGGTAGTAGTAAAAAGGATATTCAAATACTTGAAAGGCACTATGAACTTTGGTCTATGGTATCCTAGGGATAATGAATTCTATATGAGTGCTTATATAGATGCAGATTGGGTAGGTTGTGAAGATGAAAAAAGATTCACAAAAGGAGGTTTTTTCTTTTTTGGAAGGAGATTGGTTTCTTTTTTGTGTAAGAAGAAGGATTCAATGTCATTATCTACTATAGGGGTAGATTATATTACAACAACACCATGTTGCATACATGTATTATGGATGAATAAGACATTGAAGGATATTAGAGTGTCATATGATGAACCTATTTCTATCCTATGTGATAATACAAGTGTTATTAGCATTTTAAAAAAATTGGTAATGCATTTAAGGATAAAGCATATCTCTATTTGGTATCATTTTTTAGGAGAGAAAGTTGTAGAGAATGAAGTGAAGTTGGAGTATGTGCCTACAAAGGATCAAGTTGAAGATATTGTCACAAAGGCTCTTCCAAAAGATAAATTTAAGTATCTCCACCAAAAGTTAGGGGTTATTGCCCCTCCTTTTAACTCGATGCATAAGCTGGTGCATCTATCTAGGGAGCAATCCAAGAGTTATTCTTTTATCAGGATTGATGAAGGCTACCTCTCAGGGGGAGTAGGTAGTGATGTTCTGGTTGGTGCAGTCAAGTGCAGCAATTTTGTGCCCCTAAGAGGGAGTAAGTAGTGGATAAAAATTATGAGAGAGCTATGGAAAGGGATAAAGTAGGGAAGATAGAGATGGTACAATGTAGATAAAGAAGTAGAGAGAAAGTAGCTTGTTGGTGTTTCCTAAAGTGAAGTTTATAGGTGATGTTAAAGGGAGAGATTGCTGCCCTTTGCCATTGATGTCAAAGGGGGAGAGAATGAAGTCTAAAAAAATCCTCAAGAAAGGGGGAGAGAATGGTGTTTTTATATACATAGGGAAAAGAAGTGTAAGAGATGCCCCAGTAAGGGGGAGTGTTGCTTGAGAGTTGCAAATGCAAAGTTTCTTTTGTTGTTGATGTTTTTTTTGAGTTGGTGTTTCCATCAATGACAAAGGGGGAGATTGTTGGTGTTGTTATTAATGTTTTCATTGATTTCAAACCCTAATGTGGGGTTTGTTGGAGATTGTTGCACTATGTTGTCATCAATATAGTTTTAATGTCAACCCCTAGTTTTGGGAGCCTTACAAAATGAGCATGAAGTATGGGTGGTTTGTGTTGGTTGTTCCTATGTTGTCATTGATGTCAACATGGTGATAACTATATGGGAAGTCTACTTGGTTTACTGGATACTGTTCTTTTCTGCTAATACCCTTTGTGGTGGATCAACGTGTTGGTATTTGAGTCCATAATTTATAGTAAGATCTGATATGATTCTATTCTCTTAACCATGTTTTCTTGACTCATTTAGATAGCTATATCCTGGATCTTGAGACATCTTTTGTTGTGAGTAGAAAGTTATCTCTAACAAAGTTCAACTCTATATTCTACTATTATTCCTTGCTTGGCATACTGTGTGGGAGACTGTGCATTCTATTAAGCTAAACATTCATATGCTGCAACTTTGTTGATAGTATCTATGTTGGTAGTATGATGGGAAATTAATGTGTTCTCAGATTTGAAAGGTGTTTTCTTTGAGTATTATTTTTTGGTTTGGAGACTTGTGTCCTAGTCTTGGCCGACTCAACATATGCAATACTTTATGAAGACTAGTTATGATGTATGAATGTTATCCTACTTGGTATAATGCACTACATGGATGAAATGCCTAAATCATATATAGTCCTAACAAATGAAGTTTTGATTATTTTGTTTTCATCTAATTAGGCTGACCTAATTGATGATTAAGATATGCTTGTATATATATACGATGTTTTGAGGAATGAGATGAGAATGAGTGGTGGAAGTGGATACATGGAGTGAATGTGAAGAGGAGAAGGTGTGTGAAGATCCGAGCTTAAATGCTTTATCAGTTGTGCTCAGTTCAGTTTTGTTGAGCGACTACTGTTTGAGACAATACTTCATATTCTGAGCTTCATTAGAACTGAATCTTTCACATTGAAGGTGTATCCCATAAGTTAAATTTTTTGGCAGTGAGCCACTATCATTGTATCTTGGTGGTTATCCATCTTTTGTACTCAGGCTGTGAGTGTTTTAAGGACAATGATTCCTGGTAGTGAGGCCATAATATCTTGTATCTAGATATAATATATTTTGTGTTAACCCTCACCATGGTTTTTTCCTCGTTGGGTTTTTCACCTAAAAATCATGGTGTTCATGTGTATGGTTGCATTGATTTTATTTTATGTTTCTTCTTTCTGATTCAATCATAATCGAGCTAATGTTTAATTGGATTTTAATATGGTTATATGGAATACTGATTCACCCCTCCCTCTCAATATTCTGAATTTTCAACAATTGGTATCAGAGGTTGGTTCCTTAGAAGAAGCCTAACAACTTGAGGAAGATCCCAAAATTTGAGCATAAGAATTTTTTTCCTCCAAAAGTAGTCTCTACCGAATATTTAGAAGAAATGGAAGATCTAAAGAAAAAGTTTATAAAAGCGAATGAGTACATTGAAAAGCTGCAAAGTAAAAGTATTGAAGCATGTGATCTATTGGTTGAGGGAGAAGAAATTATCTCTAGCTTTCTGCAATAATTGGATGAGAAGAAAAGAACTGAAGAATATTAGGAAATTAAAATTCAAAGGAAGATGGATGAATGCATAAAGCTTGAGGAAGAAGAAAATATATTGAGATCTAATCTAGGAAAGGAAAGAAGTATTGAAGATAAATTTAAGATAAGGTCGGTGATGCTCGAAAGATTGATTACTTCTCAAAGACCGGTAATGGATAAGAGGGGTTTAGGGTTTGAGGAAGTTCAAAGTTCTAAAGCAAAGCAATCCACTGGCAAAAAGATTCGATACAAAAATGGAAAAATCAAAGATCTAAGAAGGGATCCTGGAAAACCTCCTATCAAGCGATATGATGCTAAAAGCTATTTATCTTTCAATGGTGTTTGCTATTCCTACAAGATATATGGTCATAAGGAAAAGGAATACAAAAGTAAAATTAATGATTCTTTATCATTCTTCGAAAAATGTTCTAAGTGCAAGAAAAATGGATATAAAGTTGGTCAATTGAATAAAAATTAAAACAAAAAGAAGAATGATGTTTGCTGTAAGTTCAAAAATTTGGAACACCCTGGTAATAGCTGTAGAAGAAATAAAAATATTTTTCTTCAAAGAAGAATGATCAAATCATTGATCTAGAAGAAGCACGAAAGGAAATGAAAAGGATTTGGAGAAAGGAATCAAAATTATCAATCTTATCTATGCCGACCTCTAGTGTAGATACTCTTATCAATTTATAAGTAAAAGCAGTGGCTAATAGGGAGCAATTATCAGAAAATATAATAAAACCCCTCATCGGTACTTGCGTCATATCATGAAAGAAGTATATTTAATGTGGTAACAATATTAAGGTATTTTTATTAGTTGCATGTGTGAATGATGAAGTTTGTAGATTTTGAAAGAATGGAGGCATACATAATTTTGAAGGTAATCTACCTGCAAGTTGAAGCATTAATTGCAAAATCATTTGGAATGTAAGGAATAAATTTAGATAATTATAAAGGATTATGTATATTAAGAGAATCGTGCAAAGGAAGCTTAAAAGGCAATTCAAAATTTTATAGTTTGAAGAAGAAATCAAGTAGATTCGAAGTGAGCTCCGGAAGCAAGATATCTATACATTTCTTGTTGGCATTTACAAAGGTATTCCTATTTGCACAATCTTTCATTTTTATTGCTATGGATAATTCAAAGGTTGTGAGTAGTGTGGATAAAGTTCAAGTTAGTTTGAAGAGATATTTGAGGAATGTGTCAGAAGAGTCTGTTGGTGCATTTTCATGCATCCCTCTGAGAGTGTTTCCCATAAAAGATATCTATGCATTTATTTATAGCAAGATAGAAGAGATGTCGTCAGTTCAATTGAGCATGATTTGGGAAGGTGAATTGAAAGAGAGCCATGATTCTTGCACAATATTAGTTGAGAAGAAGTTAGATGTTTGGAAGAAATTTCCCTTGTTTGAGTTTGAGAAGAAGTATATTTGAATAGTGTTGAGCAGCATTCATGATGAATCTCTATGGATTAATGAAGCACATTTGATTACCAGAGAAGCTATTAAAGATGTATTTGGTTTGTGTTCCTCTGAACCAGTTCCCAAACTAAAGGATATGGATGAGAAAGAGATAATTGAGGTTACCGGTGTGAATTTTGAAGGGAATAGATTGATTTGAGGTCAATTATTTTTTTGGTAATAAGGTATGCTGCTATGGCCATTGGTCATAAAGTTTGTATCCCTAGCAATGACCTTACAGTTTCTATTGTTGCAGTACATACTGCTATTGATATGGTTAAAAGATGTATGGATTATGATTTGTGTGAAATAATTCGTATACATCTTTTGAAAAATTTAAAGGAAGTCAAGAAGAGTAAGAAGAATACATTTTGGTATGGAAATCTAGTTGTCTATTTGCACTTTTACTTTTTCAAAGAGTTACCAGTAATAGGAAGAATAGAATGGTTAGATTTAGTGCCTATTGCCCATCAAATCAAGAACTACATGATAAATCTTGGTAGTTTAGATGCATAAGAGATTTCTTTTGCTGCATTCTTTGGAACTTTTTAGATGAGGATGAATAGAAGGTCTAGGATTCCAGTAAGTGTTGTTGAAAGGTATTCTAGAAGCATAATTTTCTTGTGTCTAGATTTTTGTCACATGGAAGTAGTTGAATCAAGGTTCATTTGGATATCTGAATTGGATTATGAAGTGTCAGAGGCTGAAGTTGATAATTATGCTAAAATTCTTTTAGAAAGCCCTCAGAATCTCATTGTAGAAGGTACCTCCAGCAGCATGATCAGAACAAGGAAGAAAAGGAAGAGTTTTGTTAAGAAAGAAGTTGCAAAAGGAAGTGAGCTTGAACATGAACATGAAAGGATAAATATTCAGAGAGCTTTGGAAGAATTGCAGAAGGTTATTCCTGATGCTAATTTTGATTCATCTATTTTTGTTGTGGAAAATCTCCATGGTATGATTGATTCTTTGAAGGTTTACATCACTGGACTTGAAATGCCCGTTGGAATCAGGTTTGATGAAGGAAATTTTGAATATATTAAAGGAAAATGTGTGAATGCACACAGTCGAGTGATGAAGGAATTAGAGTGTACAAATTTGTGAAGAAGAGGCACATGAACTACTTTATTTTTGTCTAGATTGGTCTGACAATACAATAGATATAAAAAATAAAATAAGGATGAGTGAGTCTCAGATGAGCACTCAAGCATATACTTATAGGTTAGCAGAAGATAAAGATAATCAGAGGTGGTCATATATTGTGTAGCTTTAGGAAAAAATATTTTCTCTACAGGATCAAAGGAAAAATGTTATTGAGAAGTTTGTGGCACTTAGAGACATGATTAAACTCAGACATACTTTTGTTTCTAGTGCTCTTGGTTGTATTGGTGAATTATTAGAAATTAATCTTTGTCCCAATACTTTAGGAAATGGTGTAGAGTCCTTAACTAATCTTGAGCTATTTTACAAGACTCTTGTAAGTGAAAAAGGTTCTTGGAAAGAAGGAAAAGCATCGTGGAAGGCTATCCTGGAGAGTCTCAGAGGTTCTTCTTTAGGTTAATTCAATTATGTGTTCATATCTTTTTGGTTACATTTTGATGTATATACATTTATACTAGATCCCTTCCTTTGTCATTGATGTAAAAGAGGGAGAGAGAAAGAGATGAAGAGATAGAGAGACAGAGGAATTTTTTTTGGTGAATAACAATTTTGATGAAGGAAGTATTCAAAGTATTCAGTTGTTGGAAAATGTTTTTGTCATGCATGTTTCCATCAATGCCAAAGAGGGAGATTGTTGGGAGCCTTGCAACATGAGAATGAAGTATGGGTGGTTTGTGTTGGTTGTTCCTATGTTGTCATTGATGTCAACATGGTGATAACTGTATGGGAAGTCTACTTGGTTTACTAGATGTTGTTCTCTACTAGTAATACCCTCTTGTGGTGTATCGACATATTGATATTTGAGTCCAAAATTTATCGCAAGATATAATATGACTCTATTCTCTTAACCATGCTTTCTTGACTCATTCAGACAACTATATCCTATATCTTGAGACATTTTTTTGTTGTGACTAGAAAGTTATCTCTGACAGAATTGAACTCTATATTCTACTATTGTTCCTTGCTTGGCATACTGTGTGGGAAACTCCACATTATATTAAGGTGAAAATTTGTATGCTGTAGCTTTGTTGATAGTCTCTATGTGGCTAGTATGATGGGAAATTAATGTGTTCTCAGATCTGGAAGGTGTTTTCTTTAAGAATTATTTGTTGGTTTGGGGAATTGTGTTCTAGTCTTGGCTGACTCAACATATGCAATACTGTATGAAGACTATTGGATGTTGTGGTTGAGTTGTTGATATGTGGTTGTCATTGATGCCAACACTATTAGCATAAATGTCTTTAAGACTGTATATGTCGAGGATATCGAGAAAATTGTAATAAAATATGTTACAGGTTGTCTGTGAAGGAGTGATGATTAGTACGATGGAAAGATCAGTATGTTGATAGTGAGAATTTGCAGATTAAAGGATTTTTTTTCAAACCTATCTAGTTTATTCAGAGAAGTTTCAGAGGTGGCATGAAGATTTTAGCAAGCTGTGAGTTTATGTATTTTGACAGTTATTCTATTATTGTAAATGGTGTTCATGGAAGAAGATAATGTGATTCTAGTAATCTGAGTTTTTGCGCATGTTACTGTGGTGCTCATGGAAATTTCCACATCATGTTCTATCTATGTTGCATGTTCACATTGATAATTGTGCTCGCAATCTGAGATTTTCTCTTGCGTGTTCATGTTGAATGACAAGGTGATTGAAGCATGTTGTGGATCTTTGAGGAAGAATATTTGAAGGTGTTTTGTGTTCGAGGGGATTATTTTGGGTCTCTACTATGTTGTGGCTAACCTTGGTTGATTCACATAAATAATCTTTATTGTTTTGGGTCGACAGTTTGCATTCATTCTATTATTTTGTTGAAGTCGACATATAGCAATGTAATTTCTTGTTGCAGATATATATAAGTGATTTTTTCTTCATTTGAGAAGTGTGTGTGATGTGAAGTGTGGATGTGCTATGTGAAAAAAGGTTTAGATCACTCGAAAGTAGAGCATAGTGTGAAGAAGAGTGAAGAAGTGTTCATGTACTTAACTGAAACTATACTAAGGCATTAGCAGATGCTACTCTCTTAGTTCAAATTCTTCAAATGGATCTAATCTGAATAGTTTTTTGTAAGATTGAGTCTTCCTTTGAGTAGTGAGCTCTAGGTAGTGTGCCTGAATGCATGTGCATTCATCATTTATTCTTGTTATAATTTTAATAAGGTATAACTTGTGGATTAACCTCCACCATGGTTTTTTCCCATAACCGGGTTTCCACACAAAAATCTTGGTGTTATGTGTGTTTCTGATGTGTTGTTGATTCATGTTTTCTTTGTTATTAATTAGATATGAGAATAAGGGTTAATAAGTTTAAAATTATGTGACAAATGATTCACTCCCCCCTCTCAGTTGTCTGCCCTTGTGTTGCCAACAATTGGTATCAGAGCAGGTTCCTTGGAAGAAGTTTAAAAGCTTGAGGTGATCCGGGATGGTGACATACAAGAAGGATAGTTTGAGATTTGAAGGAACAAATTATTCTTTATGGAATGACTCAAATGGAGTGTCATCTGAGATGCATTGGTGAATCCTACTAGAATATTACAAGCAATAGGTATGTTATTCCTTGGAATGGTCCTACTACTACTGCTGAGATTAGGGATGTTGAATATAATATCGAGGCTGAGGAAGCATTATTGAGTGCTTTGACTGATTCTAAGATGATGAATGCTATGGATCTGAAGACTGCTTATTAGATCTGGATTTTTTTTTTAACTTTATATGAAGGTGATGCTAATGTGAAGATGGCTAAGCTACAAAGTCTGAAAGGGAAATATGAACTGTTGAAAATGGGTAATGATGAGAATATTACTACTTTCATGCAAAGAGTGAATGATCTTGTATGTGGTATCAAAGGTGCTAGTGGACAGTTGGATGAATCAAAGATTGTTTCCAAAGTGCTTAGATCCTTGCTTGATGCATATAAAATCAAAGCTGTAGCCATTGAGGAGCTCTGAACTGTGAAAAACATAACCAGAGATATGTTGATTGGTAAAATTACTGCTTTTGAGTTGAGTGAATTCGGTGATGCCCTTCCTAAGATAAAATATTCATTTAAAGCTACTACTTATGGGAGAGACAAGCAGAGATATGATCCAAGTGAAATTTCATCTAGAAAGGTATTCAAGTATGAGGAAGAAATGAGACAAATTGAAGAAGAAGAAAGAGAACTGAATAAGCTTGAAGCACTTATTGTCAAAAAGGAATCGAGAGGAGAAGGTAAGCATAAAGGAAAGTTACCTATACATTTTTTCTCTTGCAATAAGATAGGTCATTTTGCATCAAGGTATCTAGAAAGAGTTCCAAGCCAAGACCTTACAAGCCTAAATTTCAAAAGAAGTGTTATTATGCTATTGATGAAGGTGTGACAAATGATGAATCTAATAAAGGGAATGCAAGTGAAGATGAGTTTTTGTTTATTTCTATCAAGGAAAATAATCCCGTGTCTATTGAATCTGATAGCTATACAAATGTGGAGAAATCCCTAGCTTCTCGAGTTGAAGAAAAAGATGAATGGGTAATTGACACTAGTGGATGTTCACATCACATGATAGGTGATAAAAGTAAATTTGTAAGCCTGGAGAATTATGATGGTGTTGTTGTAAGATTTGGTGATAACAATGGTTGCATTATCCATGGCAGAGGATGTATTTCTTTTGATGGTAAGAATATTATTGATGATGTTATTTATGTTGAAGGTTTGAAGCATAATATTTTGAGTGTTGGACAAATGGTTGATAAGGGATACAATATTCAATTAAAATATGTTAAATGTAGCATATTGAGAAGTTCTGGAAATGCGATTGCTTTAGGTACTAAAAAAAGGTAACAAATTTCATCTGAATGCTACTAGTAAAAGTTATTAGATTGCTCAAGTTGATGAAAGTTGGTTGTGGCATAGAAGAATGTGTCATGTAAACTTTGACAATATTATCAAGATAAGTTCCTCATAGGCTGTGAGAGATCTTCCTAAGTTGGTGAAGCCTACTAATGCCATATGCAAGGAATGTTAGTTAGGAAAAAAAACTAGAATTTCATTTCAGAGAAAACAACATTGTTCAAATGAATTGTTGGAGCTTGTGCATACTGACTTGTGTGGTCCTGCTAGAGTTAGAAGCTTAGAAGGTTACAAGTACTTCATGTTGCTTATTGATGATTACTCTAGGATGATGTGGGTTACTTTCTTAAGGGAGAAATATGAAGCTCTAGAAAAGTTCAAGATCTTTAAGGCTATGGTTGAGATAGAGACAGGTCTGAAGATTAAATGTTTGAGATCAGATAGACGTGGTGAATTCACTTTCAGTGAGTTCAATACCTTTTGTGAAGAACATGGGATAAAGAGACAATTATCTGCACCGCAGACCCCTCAATAAAATGGAGTTGTGGAAAGGAAGAATATGAAAATTCAAGATGTTGCTAGAACTATGATGTTGGAAGAAAATTTCCCTCATATCCATTGGAGAGAAGATGTGAGTATTGCTGTTTATATCCTCAATTGGGTAAAATCAAAGGTAATACTGGTAAGACTCCTTTTGAGCTATGGTTTGGTCATAAGCCTACTATTAGATATTTCAAAATCTTTGGGAGTAAATGCTATATCAGGAGAGATGAAGATATAGGAAAGTTTGATTCTAGAAGTGATGAAGGAATATTTCTTGGTTATTCTACTAAGAGTAAGGCCTACCTGTGCTACAACAAGAGATTGAAGAAAATAGTTGAAAGTGAAAATGTTAAGGTTGATGAAGCATTGCTAGACCCTCTAGAACCTGTGGATATGATTCTGATGATCAAAATGATAGTACAAACAAGAGTCAGACTTCAAATCAAGTTTAGATCGTTCCGGTGAATCAAGAAAATCAAGAACAAGGAGAGACTAGTGAAAGTACAAAAGAGAGATCACAAGAGCCTAAAACTCAAGAACACTATAAGACTCCAAGGTATGTGAGATTAAATCATTTAGAAAATTAGATTATAGGTGATAAGAACAAAGGTGCCCAGACTAGGAGAAGAATTGCAGAATAAACTATTTAATTTCAAAGACTGAGCCAAGTAATTTCAATGAAGCATGCAAAGATGAACATTGGATTGAAGAAATGAAAGAAGAAGTACAACAAATTGAGAAGAATAATACATGGATTCTTGTTCCTAGACCTAAGGAAAAAAATGTAATTGGAACTAAATGGGTTTTTAGAAACAAATTAAATGAACAAGGTGAAGTTATCATAAACAAAGCAAGACTAGTATGCAAAGGATACTCTCAGACGGAAGGAATTGACTTTGAAGAAAATTTTGCTCTTGTTGCTAGAATTGAAGCCGTGAGACTATTTATTGCTTATGCTACTTACAAAAACTACAAAGTTTATCAAATGGATGTCAAGTCATCTTTTCTAAATGGTGAATTGGAAGAAAAGGTGTATATTGAGAAACCTGATGGATTTCAATTGATTGATCAGGGAGATATGGTTTGTCGGTTGAAGAAAGCATTGTATGGACTCAAGCAAGCCCCTAGAGATTGGTATGCCAGACTAGATAAGTATCCACTGAAGCTTGGATTTAACAAAGGTACTACTGATAGTAATCTGTATTTCAAGATTGATAATGATAAAGATTTGTTTGTGGAAGTCTTTGTTGATGATATCATTTTTGGAGGAGATGATGGTTTGTGCATGAAGTTTTCTAATGAGATGTAGAATGAGTTTGAGATGTCAATGATTACAGAGTTGAAATTATTTTTTGGATTGCAAATTACTTAGTTAGATAAAGGGATATTTATATCTCAGTCCAAATATGTGAGAGAACTACTAAATAAGTTTGGTATGGAAGATTCAAAGCCAGTTGGTACACCCATGGTGACCGGATGTAAGTTGACAACAGATGAATATTATCTGAAGGAAAATCAGACTAGATACAAATCAATGATTAGTGGATTTATTAATTTGACTCAAACTAGACCTGACATCATGAATGTTGTATGTATTGTTGCTAGATTTCAAGCCGATCCTAAGGAATCTCATGTGACTGTTGTGAAGAGAATTTTTAGATACTTGAAGGGAAGAGTTGATTTTGGCTTGTGGTATCCTAAAGATGATAATCTTACTTTGAGTGCCTTTATTGATGTTGATTGGGCAGGAGATGTGAATGATAGGAAAAATACTAGTGGTGGCACATTTTTCTTGGGAAAGAAATTGATTTCATGGTTAAGTAAAAAGAAGAATGTTGTTTCTTTGTCTACTGCAGAGGCAAAATACATTGCTACTGCTAATAATTGTACTCAAGTATTGTGGATGAAGCAGATGTTGAAAGATATCAGAATTGTGTATGATGAACCTATTGCCATATACTATAATAATTCAGGTGCTATAAATATTTATAAGAATCCAGTGCTGCATTCAAAGACCAAACGTATATCTATCAAGTTTCAATTTTTGAGAGATAAGGTGAGTGATAAGGAAGTCAGACTGGATTATGTGCCTACTAAGGAATAGATTGTAGACATCTTTACTAAGCCATTACCTAAGGATAATTTTGAGTATCTCAGAGGGAAGTTAGGGGTGATTACCCCTCCTAATTAGAACTAATATGCATAGTCTTTTCATCAGTCCATGCATTCACAGTCATATCTTGATCCAGATTGATGTTTTGGTGGCTGCTACTTAGGAAGAGTAGTCAGATGATTCAAATATGTGGTTCAGAGCTTGTGTATCTTTGTCATTGATGTAAAAGGGGGAGAAGAATAATGTGAAAAACTCTTGGAGAACTAAGGGGGAGAAGAGTAATGTGAAAAGGGGAAATTGTTGGAGAAGAGTTAGTTGCATTGATGGTGTTTTCCACATCATGTGTTGCCATCAATTTCAAAGGGGGAGATTTTTGGATGTTGTGGTTGAGTTGCTGATATGTGGTTGTCATTGATGTCAATACTATTAGCGTAAATGTCTTTAAGACTGTATATGTCAAGGATATTGAGAAAATTGTAAAAAAATATGTCACAGGTTGTCTGTGAAGCAGTGAAGATTAGTACGATGGAAAATTCAGTATGTTGATAGTGAGAAGTTTCAGATTAAAGGGTTTGTTTTCAAGCCTATCTAGTTTATTCATCAAAATTTTAAGAGGTGCACATGAAGATTTGAGCAAGCTATGAGTTTATGTATTCCGATAGTTATTCTGTTACTATAAATGGTGTTCATGTAAGAAGATAATACATGATTCTAGTAATCTAAGTTGTTGCACATGTTACTATGGTGTTCATGGATGTTTCTAGATCATGTTCTATCTATGTTGCACATCCACATTGATCATTGTGCTCATGATCTGAGATTTTCTCTTGCGTGTTCATATTTTTCATGTTCATGTCCATCAAGGTGATTGAGGCATGGTGGATCTTTGAGGAAGAATCTTTGAAGGTGTTTTGTGTTTGAGGACATTATTTTGGGTCTCTACTATGTTGTGGCCAACCTTGGTTGATTCACATAAATAATATTTATTGTTTTGGGCCGACAGTTTGCATTCATTCTATTATTTTGTTGAAGCCAACATATAGCGATGCAATTTCTTGTTACAGATATATATATATATATATATATATATATATATATATATATATATATATATATATATATATAGTGATTGTTTCTTCATTTGAGAAGTGTGTGATGTGAAGTGTGTGTGTGCTTTGTGTGAAAAGGTTCAGAGTGTGAAGAAGAGTGAAGGAGAGTGAAGAAGTGTTCATGTGCTAAACCGAAACTATACTCAGGCATTAGCAGATGCTCCTCTCTCAGTTCAAATTCTTTAGATGGATTTAATCTGAATATTTTCTGTAAGATAGTGAGTCTTACTTTGAGCAGTGAGCTCTAGGCAGTGTGCATGAATGCATGTGCATTCCTCATTTATTATTCTTATACTTTTAACAAGGTATAACTTGTGGATTAACCTCCACCATGATTTTTTCCCTTAATCGGGTTTCCACTCAAAAATCTTGGTGTTATGTGTATTTTTGAGGTGTTGTTGATTCATGATTTCACTGTTATTAATCAAATATGAGAATAAGGGTTAATGAGTTTAAAATTCTGTGACAATTGATTCACCCCCCCTCTTAGTTGTCTGCCCTTGTGTTTCCAAAAAAGACTAGTTATGATGTATGGATGTTAGCCGACTTGGTATAATGCACTACATGGATAAAATGACTAAATCATATATGGTGCCGACAAATAAATTTTTGATTATTTTGTTTTCATCTAATTAGGCTGATGTAATTGATGATTAAGATATGCTTATATATATAAGGTGTTTTAAGGAATGAGATGAGCATGAGTGGCGAAAGTGGATACATGGAGTGAATGTGAAATGCGAAGAGGAGAAGGTGTGTGAAGATCTGATATTAAATGCTTTATCGGTTGTGGTCAATGCAGTTTTGTTGAGCAACTACTATGTGAGATAGTACTTCATATTCTGAGCTTCATTGGAACTTTATCTTGCACATTGAAGGTGTATCCTATTAGTTCAATCTGTTGGCAATGAGCCACTATCATTGTATATTGGCAGTTAGCCATCTTTTGTACTCAGGATGTGAGCCTTTTAAGGATAGTGAGTCCTGAGTGTGAGCCCCGTAATATTTTGTATCTAGATATAATATATTATGAGTTAACCATCACCATGGTTTTTCCCTCATTAGGTTTTCCACGTAAAAATCTCGGTGTTAATGCGTATGATTGCATTGATTTGTTTTTATGTTTCTTCTTGCTGATTTAGTTTGAATTGAGATAATGTTTAATTGGATTTTAATATGGTTTTATGGAATACCGATTCAACCCCCCTCTCAGTATTCTAGATGTTCAACACCTAGTGGGGTTGTAATGAGAAGGTGTTGAATTGTTGAGCAGGTGTGCAAATGTTGTGGGAGTGTTAAGGAGATTTTTTTGGCATTGCTGATGCAACAAGTTCACTTGGTTTCCAAGTGCTTTTGAGAAAATATGAATAGAGAAGTGTACAATGTGACAATGGCCTATTTTGAGTTGTACTCCATATTTATTCATAGTTGAATATATGCTTATGTGGTTTGGATATGATGATTAAAGGTGTTTAGAGGTGCTATATCTAGAGGTTTAGGTTCTGGATCGTGCCACAATAAAAAATATGATTAACAGTGTGTTACCTGTGAAAAATGTTGTCTAGGAGAAATGAAATTATCTGCATTTCATTGCATTGTTATTTCTTGTCTTGTGGATTTGGGAACACACTAATATTGACTGTAGCTTCCTTCCCTTGAAGTTTTTTGTGTTTAGCTATTTTGTAAGGCTGGTTAGTGAGTTGTATGTCTGTGGTAGTATGTCTAGCTGCATAGAATAAATTTTTTCTTTAGTTTCAAGTGGTTGTATCAATGGTGTTGGATATTTTTATAGTATTGAATATTCCTAGATGTTGTGGAGAGTTTCTATGTGGTCCACATGTTGTTTTTGAACCTAGAGAGGTGTGTATGTGATTTTTTGTTAGTGTTAGTACAGGTTTGGCTGACCTAGCATGCTATCGCTGACTGTGTAGGTTATCTATTGTTTTTGGAAGAGTGGTGAAGCGCGTTGGTGTAGATTTGGGTCCTAGTTAACCCTTGGTGTGATCTGCCTTCACTTCTTTCCATCACATAATTGTTTGGTGCTGACCTATTTGTTGGATGCATGTTTTAGGTGCATATGTTTCATTGAGGTTGACATGAATAAGGTTTTTGATGTTGTGGAGGATATATATACAAGGTTAATTGTTGGAGATGTGAGTGAGGTGTTGTGTTTTGTGAGATGATGTGAATGTGATCATGTGTGGTGATGTAAGTGCATGATTAAACACCTAAGGCTACATGAAAGCATTGGAAGATAAGCCATTAAACTCTTTATGAGTTGTGGAGGTGATATGTTTCATATGTTATAAGCTTATAGACAACTTGGATTTTCCTATTGGGTTATAGTTTACTCTTGTTTTCAAGTGTGGGTTTGTATAATTTTTGCTTATTCCATTATTTAGATGACATGTTTGATATGAATGTCTGAATGTTTAAATGGATTTTATATTTATAGAGATGGTTTTACATATTTTACATGTTAACTAAAATATGTGGTATGTATATTTATGATGAGGTTGTATTTAGGATGTTCTAGATGAAGATAGTTATAGGTTTGCATGAATTTTTGGAGGATTCTTATTGATCTATGGTTACTCCTATGTGGATTTGTATGAAAAATTATATATAGCATCGATTCTGGTGTTTGAGTCTTGTAAATCCACATGTTATACCATAATATCTCTATTTTGCATGATACTGATGTGGGGTTGAATCTATTTTTTAGTTATTTGAGATTGGAGCACTAATTATGTATTTCTCCTTTAAGATGTTGTATATGTGTAGATCTTGTACATTATATGATATGGATTCTATTTGGTTGGTCATTTATTGGTTATTATTATTAAATTGGTATGCTTATTACAATGAGAAATGGTTATTAGGAGTACTTGTTATAGTTGTTCATTTGAATCTATAATGGTTTTTAATGGTGCAGAAGAAGATTTTTCACTTTCAGTAGAGTATTGGAAATGATATTGGTCATGATACCATGTATAACTAGGTATTACTTTCAATGGAGATTTAAGTAGTTACATAATGTGTTCTATCTTCTTTGTTTCAAGATTTTGGTTCCAATTTGTTATTGCAGTGTGTAACTTGAGCCATGGAATATTTTATTAGAATTTGGATGGTCTTTTGTAATGGTTGTTGGTGTCATAAGGAGATCTTGGATTCTACTTGTACTAAGATTTTAATGACATCTTTGGTTTTATTGAAAAAGGATGTGTAGCAATTGTATCTTCTTGGTTTGGAGATTGTGGTTGTACTTTATATTTCAGAAGTTCATGGTATTGAGCTCTTTGATTTTTTTGGGTCCATGGAGGATATTCAATTAGGAGATGGTTATCATGATGCCTAGAGAGCTTGGTTACATAGTTTAGTGGGAGCTTTGACAATGATGTTGATTCATTATTTGATGATGGATCGTTATTTTCATGTGATCTCCTAGGAGGGGATGTTAGATCATGATGTCATGATATGTTCCTAATTCTATAGTTGAAATTTTGACAATGGTCTTGTTTGTTATCTTTGGTTTTGAGTATTAATCATTTGATTGGAGCTTCATTACTTTCTAGGGATGCATTTGAATTTGTCATGGATTGATTGGTGGATGCTCATGTAGACTATAGAGACCTAGGTGAGGCTAAGAGATCTCTTATTTATGGGATCATATGTTGAGATGTTTACTCTTCGAAAATGATTTAGTAGAGATATCAAGGAGCCTACAACTGGTTATGGATGTGAATCCATTATGGAATTGAAGAGAAGATTGTCATTTATTGGTGTTGTATTCACAAGACAATCTTGTATCTCACTCCTGGTCTACTCGATAGATGAATTATTTGAGAGGTATTTCCCACTTGGTTATTAGATACATTATTTATTTTTTATATTGACTTCTCACATGAGTTAGTATTAAGTATAAAAATTCTAAAGAATTGTTAAGAATAAGATGCAAGTTTTATGGATTTCTATTGTTCTCCTTGTTTTGGTCTTGAGCTATGGATTTAGTTCTAAGGACTTATTTGGAGAGGTACAAGAAATGGTTTGTGGCTTTGGGAATATTCCATTTGTTGAGGGAATGATTGGTTGGTTTGATCTACCTTCGGTATGAGAGGTTTACATCTACTGCTACCATGTTGTTATTTGATTCGAATGTTAAATGTTGGTATACTTCCAATTTGGGAATGATGAAGGAGATCTTACATTACATAGATTGGTACATGTTAGTGTGGAAAAGGGATATGGTTTGATCTATAGGTTCTCTCTTTGGTCATGGTATTCTTCTTGGATGTTTGGTTTCAGTTGGTTGAGTGTGAAGAACTTGGGAGAGCTATGGAGTCTAATTGTGAGAGAGTTATTGTAAAATATTTGTTTGCAGGATTTACATATTATACGTTTCTTTAACTCTATGTGATAGAGGAATTAGCCACATCCTCTATGTGAATTACTATAGATAGAATTGGTATGCCTTGATCTATTTTAAGATTTGATATTACTCATGCAGTTTGAGATTATAGACATATGTCTGGTTATCCTCTATGGTATATTGGTTTGTTGGTTACTAATGTGATGATGAGTTTGCATGTTTCATTGGATTTGGATGTATTAGTTATACAAGTTGTGTATTAGCTACCCATTTTCTTGTAGTGGGATGACTTAGATGTAGACTATCTATATCCATCATATTTTTTTAGTGTTAATGTAGACTGGTTAGTTGGCCTTTCTTGGGTTATTTGTACATTAGTATGTTGAATTGAGATAGGAGGATAGATATATAGAGACTTGATTGAAAATTTTGGGTTGGTATGTTGATGGAATGAATTTATATCTATGTTTGGTATACCTCATTAAGGTATGGTTAGCTCAGATGAGTTGCAATTTGTTGTGGTTTATATTCTAGGTGGTATGAGCAAGGCAGCTACTTAGAGCCTTTGTTACCATTTAAATTTGATGCTTGCATTCATGTAAAGATTTATGTAGATTTCAATGACAATTGATATGTTTCACCTTGGAATGTTCCTTTTTCTTTCATAGGTGGCATACTAGAAAATGTGAAGGAGGTTTTTGGTTGATGGTGGTTATCATGGTTACTTTTCCATGTATCTTTTTGGAGCATGAGAGCATGGTGAAGATTCAAATGATACATGATTGGCTAAGGGATGTTTTTAACTTCTTTGTGATTCCTATGGGTGTATTTACAATGTTGATGTGAAGTGGGAGAATGTTAGGGGTAAACCCACAAAAGTGGTTTACAATTCCATTGAGGAAGGAAAAAGACATTTTTGGTGTGTAAACAATTTGAGGGGTTCACTCATACTATATAGTTTGAGCGAACACCTTTTAGGGTTCGCTCGAACCCCCCAGTTTGATTGAAACCACCCATTCATGCGAACCCCTAAATATATATTATTTTTTATTTAAATAATGGGGTTTGAGCGAATGTGAATTAGATCAAACCCCCAAATTAGGTTTTCTTTTATGAAAAGTTGTTACTATTGTTTTTGATAGTCATTTTCATGAACCCTATTGCTACGCAGAACCCAAACCCCAGGCGAATGAAGGAATCAATCGACTGAAGAACTCAGCACCCTTGACAACCAATGACCAAAGAACTCAGCACCCTCGACGACCAATGACCGAAGAACTCACCAAGTTGGTGTCTAAATGGTTTTCAACAAATCCATTTTGTACATGTCTTTCAATTATGGTAGTCAATGAACACATTTATTCAAATCATTCAAATAGTTATGTTTCCTTGTCAATTCTTGTATATTTCGATGAGTTTCCTTGTCAATTCTTTTATATTTCGATGAGTTATCTTTCCAATGCTTCTATATTCTCTTATATTCTCAAATTTTTGCATTCAGTTACAAAACTCATAGAAATCAAGTCCATTTCAAATCCTAGAACAAGAAAAAAATTTAGACTTGAGGCAACCCATTCCAAGCTGAGGTAGGAGTTAAGTCTTTCAATAACAACTTTCTCTTCTTGGTGGCTATTAGGTCCATGTGAACAAGCCTAATTTAGGCTCAATGTCTAGAATTGATAAGTTATTGTGTGTTTGATTAAAAAGTCTACCAAGTTTAGAGTAACTCCTGATTTTCATTACTCCTTTTTTGAAAATTTTAATGTTGCATTTAAGAACCACCATATATCCAATTGATTTCATTGTTTCAATGTTTATTCTTATCTGAAGTTAGATTTTTCTAGTAAATTTTCTTTTTCTTTTGAGAATATTGCACCATAAACATTTGATAAAACAAAGAAGAGATTTTGTAGGAGCCCTTTAAACAACATAGCCAAGAAACAATGAGGACTTTAATAGTATGCTTTAGAAGTTTGAGAAATTCAATATGCCTTGCACAGTGAGGATTAAGGTTATATTAATCTTAATCAAGCTTATATATTCTCATAATCAAAGCTTTAGGAGAAAAATCCTTATGCAATTTTCTCATTTTGGTATATCCTTGAAGGGTGGTAGGATAGTGCAGGGAAAGGAAAAGGGGTTTTGTGATAAATTTTTCTATAAGAAATATAAAAAGTGATGTGAAATAGGTTCGCAGGCATTGAAAAGAGCAATAAAGAGCAATTTTTTTTGCTATTTTGGGGTATTCAAGATATTAAGTATGAATCAATTATAACAAAATATAGGTTAATTATCTTGAAAAATATGATGTATTGAGCGTATTTGGGATGAAGAACTATAGACTCAATAGAAAGGGATTTTTTTCTCTATACTTAGTTTATACTATGGGGGTATTGAGAGCCAATGCCAAATAAATTTAGGGTGTAGGTAATAAAAAAGAAAAAATGATACTAGTAGTTTCCTATAATGCCAAAAGGGAAGGGGGAGGGTTCTATATATAATTTATAATTTATAATCTTGAATTTTATTTTTACAAAGAGTGCATATGGTAGGGAGAATCTTATAGTAGTGTTGTCAATCTATTGCTACTTCTCCCATTGGGATACTTCAGCTCACTAGCTTGGGTTCTAATAGAGTTGTAAATCTTGTGTATCCTCACATAAAGATACTTCCTCTACTCATTCCTACAAATGTATTCATGATCAATTCTTCTACTTCTGCTACTCATTCCATGCAACACTATATTTCCTCTCCTACCATATCCTATTCACACATTCCACCCTCTACCTTCCATATATTATCAATCAATACATGATAAAAGTTGTTTTAAAAACATAATATTATTATATATAAAATATGAAACTACAACCCATAACATATACCTTGATACCTTAAATTTTAAGGAGACACATTAGTCTCTAGACCGACATGATTCTAATCTTGAACATCGAAATTAATCCTAGGAAACATAACTTAAATTTTTATTGTAGATTTTTCATAAGTTCTAGGGGCTTGGAAATTATAGGTGGACGAATTTTTTAGGTCATTTTAATGTCAAAATGATAGTTCAATGTTTCAAAGTATATCTATACAAAACTACAACAATGTAGCAATATCATATTAGGGGTTGAGTACTCTTGTATTGAAACCTAAAATATTTAGACTTCATGTTATTTGGTTTTTCTAAATATTACACATGTATTTCTTGCTTGTGCATCATGTATATTTTGATGCTTTATATGCTAGTTTGTGTAGTGATTTAGATTCCTATGCTTACAAAATTTTGTTATTTTTAATTGCATGTTGCAAAGAGTTATGCTATTGTTATTGTAATATCGTAAAATAACACCCCTTGCGATTTCACATGAATTATTGAATTTGATTTAGTGTCCACTCCCCTAGCACTTGAGTAGGCTCATTTTAGCCCTTACACCAGCCTTTTCCCCTCTCAAGATGCTTGGGACCCCTTTTCAGCAGCTACCCTCATGTGTCCGCTTTGTGTCAAACCTCGTGCTTTTCCCATTTGTGTCATTTTGTAGTGTGATGTGTCTGGACACTAGTGCACCATGTGGACGTCTGTGCACTGTGCTAGCATCCTATGATGTTTCAACATTCAAATGGTCATTTTTAAGCATATTTTCCACTTGTTAGATAATTTTTTCAATGGTAACGACTTGGGATACCTTGTAACCGCCTAAGGAGCTTCTTTTGATTCTCTTCTCCCTTTAAAAGTTATCTTTTCAATTCATTAGGGCTTCTAGCTTCTTTCCAGCTTTGGCTTTGGTATTTTCTCTCTCCTCTTGCTCCTGTTATCTTGCTTGCACAACTCCATACAATTGGTTACAACAACACTCTCAAGCTCTCATAGCACCTCTTTGCAACACTCTTGGCTCTTAGAGCTATCTTGCTTTCCCTCTTTGGCTTCCTTAAGCCTTGCAACTAATATCTCTTTTTCCTTGTACTTGTGAGAATCTTGGGATTTCTCACATCCCCTACCAATTGCATCTATATTTTATGATACGGGTTCTCCTCCTTGAGCAGGGATTGCTTTTATCATCTATATTTTGTGATACAAGTTCTCCTCCTCGAGTGGAGATTTCTTTTATCACTCCTTTGTTTACTTTCTCCATCTCTTTGGCTGTTCATGGAGGTGGGAACACCAAAATGAGGGTTTGAATGAGGCAAACCCCTATACATCCCCAACACTTTGTCTAGACCTTACACATGCAGGTATTGAAGACATTCATGTACTGGAGGCTTCATTACTTGGGTTTCTATGAGAAGTTTCTATCTTTCCTTCTCTTGCTTTATTATTTCTTTATTATTTATTTTTTATTTCAATTTTATCATATTCTGTTATTTTCCCACATTCTGAAAGTTCTTAGTAATTAGATTGTTAGAGGTCGCTTTGTTGTTTCATGTGATATTCTCATTCTTTGGTCTGCACGAGATGCAAATGAACCTCTAGGATGCTAGTGCACTATGCTGTCATCCGTATTTCAAGCCGATGTCCTTTGGTTGAGAGCTTGTCAGTTTGTCCAGAAAACCTTTGAAGCCTGCTCTTTCTGATTCTAAAACTCTCACTTTCTTCCCTAAGGTAGTTTAGGGCAGTTTGCCTCTTGGGAATCTCTTGAGAATAAAGAGACTCATGAGTAGAAAATCCACCTTCTCTAAATTTATATAAAACAAATAAAGTCCAATACAACCTTCAACAAAGTGGTAAAATTAAAGATCTCATATATACTTGACCTAATGATACAATTTGTGAGTGATGTTGTCAACTTACACATGATGAATATCATTATAATGCTGATTGATGATATCACACCATATTCTAGAGACACATGGGAGATGACTACATTACTTAGATATTCTAACCTATTCCCATTGCTACTTGGCACATTTTTTGTTTTTCTTCTCTCTTGGCTTTATGTTACCATGTTCTTAGTTAAATATAAATTGGATAATGCAAAGACACCTAAATAATGGTACATGTTGATACATTTACTTTGAACATATGTTATATTTTTATATCACTTATTCCTAGTATTGTGTATTAGTTCTACTTTAGCCTTCTATTTATGCCATCTTTGCTGTGATCCTCCTTGCTACTTCATCAATAATTTATATGTTGTGAGTCCTTACTGTTATGCCTTGCATAACCACCCCATCTTTCGCCTTGGCCAAAATGGGTCCCCCTTTTTTTTTTTTTTATCCTTTGTTGTTTTTCAAATAAAGTTTGGAGTCATTTTGCTTCTAACACTTTGTTTGTTTTTGGGTTAGACTGCCAAAAGCGGAACCAGAACTGAATCGGGTTCTGAAAGTGCTTTTGAAACTTGGTTTGGTTCTCGTCCCGACAGTCTTTCTTTTGGCCTTTTGTTTTGTCTTCAGCGGACTTGGAGCCGGAGTGGGTGTTAAGTTGGTCTTTTATCAAAAATTGCAAAATCATAATCGATTCCGCCCCCGCCTCCACTATTTTGACTTTTGGTTTTGGTCTATGTCTGTGTTTAGTTTTATTGTATTGGTATTTTGTTTTACTTGTTGTGTTTGGTTTTGTTTTGTGTTTAGTTGGTGGACCTGGACCCAGAATGGTAATAAAGTTTGGAAATTTCTTGAAGTTGTGAATCAGTTTCCATTTTTGGTTCCGCCCCTGCCACTTTTGGGTTGTTGACTTTTTGACTGAAGTCGCATTGTAGTGAAGTGTTGGTTCTCTTTCAGTTTTTCCTCCACCTTAACTATGTTTAATGCATTAATGATAGCCACTCGTGTAGGTAGAAATCCTCATTTTTACCTTCATTAAGGATTAAATGAATCATTATTGTCATCCTTAAGAGATTAAGAAGCACGAAAGAGCAGCGGTGGAGTTCATTTGAGTGAATTGATCGAAAGAGAAGAGGATTATTGCTTGCGAATCAGTTCAGAAGGTTAGCAGGGTTCTGTTGCATTTGAGGTAGGGTTCCTTATCATTGGTGTTCTTCCTTTATTCATTGTTGCATTTGTTGAATCTGCTCATGCTTTAAATCATTTCGCTTTTAAACGAATTTGTGATTCTTGGTATGATTAGTTTGAGTAGGTTCTTGTTTTATTTTGTTTGTCTAGTTATGTTCTTTGTTTCTTTAGATTTTTTTTGTTAGTTCTTTGTATTGTAGGGCATGGCCGCTTTCACGTTTTAGTCATGATCGCATCGCGTTGTTTTGATTTGCAGTAAGTTAGATTAAATTTAGGTTTTAAATGGTGTTGGTTAAAATTAGGGATCTACAGTGAGGTAGATTAGATTCATGTTTTACAGTGAGTTAAGGTGAGTTGAATCTCATTTTTTTTTACTTAGGGTTTTGTCATGTATTTCAATCTGGTAAAATGGAAAGGTTTAAAATCCAAGCCCTAGTTTTATCGTGTTTTTTTAGATTAGGGTTTCATGTGTTTCTGTGATCACATTTAAATGATTAAAATATGATGCCCTAAAAATTTAGTCATTTCCCATGGTCATATGAGTATAGTTTTATTAAAGCCTCTTTTCATTTAATATGACCTTAGTTTTAACCATGAAGTTCTGTATTAAATTGATTAAAATATTTGATGACGTCATGGTCAACCTAGGTGGAGACGGGATCAGAATCGATCTTGAACTTGAGAATTCTATTTTGGAAAAGGTATCGATTCCATTTCCATCTTGTCTCTGGCTTCGTGTACAATGAGAAGTTTGCTTTCAAAATAACGATAACTTGGATGGAAGTAGAGGCAGAAGGGAAATAGAATATGAAAAATGAAAAATCTGAAGAAAAACAAATCCGTTTTTCATTCTGATCCCTGTTCTGATCACCTTCCCGATTCCGACTCCGAGCCTGTTTGTTTTTAGTAAAATATCTATATCAGTTTTGGCTATGATTCTGGCAGTGTTGTAAAAGAGACTGTTTTAGATTGTGTTTCTACTTGGTTCCGCCTCCAGTGCATATATGAAAGGTATGGTTTTTAGAGAATGTTTTGGTGACGATATTTAAAGATCTAATTAGAGGTTTTGCTTGCAGGAAAGTTGAAAGATGTCAGGAACATCAGGGGAAGCTGCTCGAAGGAATCAACCTGTAGGAACATCAAAGGCCGCACGTAAACCAAAGAAGTTAAAGCTAGAACAATTGCCTTATACCTTGGGGTATAATCACATGAGTCCTGTTATCAAAGTCAGCAAAGTGGAATCTTACTGGTCAGACATCACTGACACAAACTTGGGCCAGTACAACTTTGAGGAGGCATATGCTAAAAAATTCAATGAGGATGCGACACCTAGAATGAAGAGGATTGTTGAGTCTAGTTTGGCTCATATCACATTGTTTCCCTTGTCAATCCAATGCCCAGAGTTGATCTTAACAGTGGGTAGTGCCTACAATCCTGCTACAAGACTATGCATGGATTCACAAAATAGTGTGATCATTGATCTTACTCCTCAGATGTTTCAAAGTATATTTAATGTTTCGGATCCTAAGAGCTTGGTATAGTTGGATGAGGCGGAAGCCTCAGAGAAATATAGTCAGTATAAGGACTCCAATAAATCTTATTTGAACAAGAAATAGATGAAGACAGAAAAGAAATCTTTGAGCAAGCTTGGAAACCAGCCAAAGAGGGCAGATTTTTACAAAGAGGTATCAAATATAATTATGATGCTGTCTAGAGTTTTTGGGAAGAGAGATACATTTCGGTTCAAGGAGTGGATGTTTCCTTTCATCCAGATAATCTTAAATGGAAAACAATAGTTTGATTGGCCTATGATTGTATCCATTGCTATCCATGATCAGCTGACAAACATCAGAAATACTAAGTGTTTCTTTATGAATTCTTACATTGTATATGTAGCATCCAGATTGGGTATCTTCCCAGGCTTAAACAGAGTGGGCATAATGGGAGCCTTGGATGGACAGAGGAAGGTATGGGAGCACTATGACCAATTGTCTCTTCAAGTTGCTGAGACTCATTTCAGAAGAGTCAATGATGCATTTTTAAATGTGGTTATCAATCAATTGAATGGAGATGTAGGGTACAGGTTGAGTCAAGAAGCCATGGCATTCATTGCTGAATGGGGATGTTGGTACATCCAGTACCCCAAATTTGCATACTTCAGGTTAGCTAGTTTTGAAGGCCATCCACATTTGCTTCTAAGGTGCTGCAATAACAAAATAGTGCTAATGGAGTTTATGTATCAAGCTCTTGGAGTTAATGCTCGGTTTGGGATCAAGCATAAAATCGGATGTCATAAGTTTCCCATGAAGTTGGGTGAAATAGCTGTCAACACTTGGTAGGAGCAAAGGTGGTTTGTAATGAGTTGATACAATTGAAGTTGGGTTTATACATAGCTTGTAAGTATTTTGATCCAAAGGGTAAGATGTATGCCTTGTTGCCTTCGGTGTTTACCAGACATTTCAATATTCTAGAAGACTTTTGGAGTGATCGGCAAGATGAGTATGATCTAAGAAAGAAGAATTATGAAAGGCTATCTGTCTCACTCATGTCAGAGCTTGGTGTTAAAGAAAATATTCTTGACACATTGGGGGATGATGGAATTGTATTGGATCCATCCTATGAAGCTTTGAGCATTGGCACCAAGAGTCTGGATCCAATTGAATGGGACAGTGAAGAAACTATTGATATTAAGTGGATCAAAAGGACAATGTTGGATAGGAGTGTGCAATGGTTAGTGCTAAGAATCCAAGCTCCTCAAGGACCAACCCCTAAAAAGGGGAAAGGATATAGAAGGATTAAAAGGAAGACACCTCCCAAAGAGCCATTAGAATTCCTTCCTCTAGACATTGAAGAGATAGAACTTGAGGTGGTAGAGGATGAAGAAGAAACACAAGAAGGAGATGTTCTAGTAGGATATATTGTTTTGACACCTACATTAGGTGAATCATCCACACAAGTCCCACTTACAAGGAAGAAGAGTAAAGAACTTCAAGAAGGAGCTCTTCATAGCATGGTTGAAGTTGGAAAGGGCAAAGAAGTGGAGAATTTTTTTTTGGATGTTGGGACAGAGTCAAATGAGACTGAGTCAGAAAAGGATATGCAGGAGAACATGCCTCTAGAGGAGGATATTGAGCAGATTTTGACACACAAATATCAATGGAAGCTATTTGAGGAGGCCAAGAAGGATTCTGATGCAAAGGCTGTAGCAGAGAAACAAAAACAAATTGAAACTAAGGCATCAACTGATGAAGTAGAGAAACAAAGAAGGAAACAAGAACATGAGCTCAAGGTTAAAGAGGAGAACAACAAGTTGGAGCTAATACAGAAGATTCATGACCTTGAGGAAGAGACGGCAAGGAACCGGAGGGAAAAGGAAATCTTAGTTGCTAAGTTAAAACTTGCAGAGGAAGCTCGCCGAAAGGAAGAAGGAGCAGAACAATTACAAAAGGAAAGAAAAGCCGAAGAGCTGGTTAACAAACAACAAGAAGAAGAAGCAAAGGAAGAAAAACTTAAGGCTTTAGAAGCGAAAAGATTAGAAAAGGAAAGAATAGAGGATTTAGAAAAGGAGAAACTAGAAAAAGAAGCTCTAGAGAGGGAAAAATTAGAAAAAGAAAGGTTGGAAAAAGAAAGAGTGGAGAGAAATCGGTTGGAGTAAGAGAGGTTGAGGAAAGAAGGGGAAGATAACAAAAGGGAAGAATAGAAAGATAGGGAAGAGGCTGAAAGGCTTGTGCAGATGCATACAATGCAAGAACAACGAGAAAAATCAAGGGTTGAATCTCAACCTCAAGTAAATATGCAGCCACCTTCTATAGTTATTACTTCCTCTTCTTCAATGATGACTACTACTCTAAGTGCTCCCACTTGGTTAAAATTGGAATTGCAGAAGAGGGTAGTAACACCTTCATAATCTCTCAATTGGGAGGCTATGATGAAAGGAATTGAGCAAGAGAGGCCTAAAAAGAAGGCTAAGATTCTACATTCTACCCGACTCACAGATAAAGGAGAGATTGTTGCTGAATGTGCCATGCCAATGATAGAAAAGGAGGTAGGGGATACGTAGCTCACAGATTATCAGTTGAGTACTGTCAACTTGGGAAGGCCCACTAGGAATCAGTAGATGAACTTGATTGATGTGGTGGCTTCAACAACCAAGTCAAGAATGATAAAGGATAAACAAAAGAAGGATGAGGTTAAGGCTCAGTTGGATCAATTACATTCATTCTTGAAAAGTGTCTCTTCTCTGAGATCACAACAGGTAACGACCATTGAGACTCCTATTTTGTTAAGTAAAAAGGAGGTAGATGATTTGGTGTAGGTAAGAGGCAAAGTGGAGATGGTGGAACGATGGGTAGACAAGTTGAATTGAGAGGTAGGTGAAGCTTTGGTTGAGGGTTTTGAAGCCTACAAGGGCACGAAAGGGTTAATAAGAGAAATGCATCTATACATTGAAGCATCAGAGAAACAAGGAGAAGAGTATAAAGAATACAGTCAAAAATTAGAAAAGGTTAGTGCATTTCCTTTAGCTACTCTTCTTGAACAATCAATACTTGAGGAGGACAATAAGGATTTTGTGGAGAAAACCTCTCGTATACTTCGGTTTAGAACTGACTTTTTGTGTAAACATAAGGATGAGATTCAAGAGGCTGTTAATAACTTGACTGAGCAATTGGAAGAGCTAGAAGCGGTCATTGCTATTATTGTAGATGTGAATGTGTTAACAAAAGAAGGCATGCCTCTGAGTCAAATAAAAGAGAAGTGGGATGAAAGGTTTAGAGGACTCATGCAGAAGGAAGATGATGGAGAAGATTTGATAATAGATCGACTAATGGATGTCAAGGAAGAAATAAAAGTTGCTAGAAGAGAGATGATAAAGATAAAAAGTATGAGGGAGTTTTCTGCAGTGGAATTGGATCAAATCAAATTTGAAGATAGCTGGATTGATGGGCCGGAGTTAGATACATTACAACAAGTCTTCGCTAGTTATGATGAGTTCATTACAGATCCAACTTCACATGCATAAATCTTCTGCATGCATGACTTTCTTCTTCTTTGCATGTTGCATGCAACACTGACAGTTGAAGCACATGACCTTATTTCTCTTCTATTTTATTTTCTCCAGTTGAACTGAATGTTTAATGTAAGAACTCAAGATCAAATTGATCTAAGGTTCCAAAAAAGTTTTTTTTCCTAAAAGGGTGGGTGACTTAAATTAGAAATGGAGTTCAAACTTTGTATAATCTATAAATACCCTATGGGTATCATATTGTAAGGGTTAGCTAATTGAGAATAGAATTGGCTTACTTGAGATTAGGAGATAGAATTTTGTAGTGATTTATAGAGATACATTGTACTTGATCTTTTATAGTTAATAGAATTACAGGTTTACCAATATGGAATTAGAATTGAGTTGTTTCATTTGATAAGGCTGATAAGTTATAATCTATTTGAATGCCAGTGATTGTGCTGAAGCATGATAGTTTCTTATGTGATGAAGGTCATTAGAAGAAACCAGATTTAAGGATTATCTTGTTAGATTATCATTGAATTAAATTTATTGAAGTCTGTTGATCTATAATCTTGATGATGAATGAATGTGTGTTGTTTTGAAATCCTTGAAGTATTTGTGATGTGTAAGTGTGAAGTTAATTAAGCACCTAAATGTATGCAATCGTATAGATTATTCTATAGATTGTGTCATCTTATGGTTTTCTTGATCTGATTTGGAAAAACATTCATTATTGAAGATATATGTCCGAATGTTAGATAAATTTTGTTCATTTTTATTGGTTTACCCTATGATCCATCTTTTTCTTTTTATTTGAAACCCCATTGATTTACTAAAACAGTCCAGTAAAATGAAGTCATTGCTTGAATCTTTTGTTACCAGCATAGGCCCCTTGAATATTACAGCTGCATAAATTGATTGAGTGACACCAGACAGTTGAGAACCAACTACCAGGACCTTGAGAGTTAGGCTACTATATGTTGTCTTTCTTTTTTAGGAGAAATAGAGTAGAAATATTCTGTTTTAAACATTGTTTGTGTCATTTTCAACATCAATAGGAATTGGTGCTAGAAGGAGGGCCTGAAAGGACAAGTTGGCTCACATAGTGTCTTTCTCACCGAAGAAATATGGATGGATTTTGAGATCCTCTATTGACCCTGAACCTTTACAAGAATTACAAACCCTGATAAGACCTAGACCTCATACTCGTAGGGTTTTGATACCTACATTACCACCACCACTCACTCCACCTGGATTTCCACCAAATCCACCTATGCCACCACCAGTTCAACCTACATCACCACCTCCAATTAGACCTATATCGCCACCAATTCAGCCTATACCTGCTTAACCAATCCCACCAATGGCTTACTTTGTGAATAATCCTTCTCCGTTAGGGACTATTCCTGAGGGATTCCATGATTTACCAAAGAACCCAGAGAAGTTCTATCCTAAATACATGCAATGTGAATTGAGAAGTGCTGAGGAACACATACATGCATTCAAAGATGATTGCACATGAGCTCAAGTTGCTCATCAAGATGTGGTATGTAGATTGTTTCCCTACTGTTTAGGAGATATGGCATATAATTAGTATCTAAATCTGCCCCAGGGATCTATTCTTGGGTTGGATAGATTTAGAGAATGCTTTTATTAATTAGTTTAGGGCTTATGTAGACCCTGCTATATTATATCACCAGTTTGCCACCATAAGAAAGGAACATCATGAACCATTGCCCTTGTTCAACACTAGGTTCCAAAGGATGTATCATAGGCTACAAGAGCCTTACTTAGTGCCAGAGGGTATGGCTATACAAGCATATTTGAGAGCTGTTGATCCTTTGATTGGCCTGTTCTTGCAAAGAACTTATCAACCTGCTGAGATTGAATCACTATCTAAGATTTATCATTTGGCTATCAAATTACAACAATAGATAAGTCTACAATCTGGAGGGTTAGGAGCAACTCTTCCTCCAATGAATTATCAGATGCCTAATCCACCATTATACAATACTATTCTAGGGATGTCTTATTCCCAATATGGACCTGCATCTGAGTTATAAGCTCCACCTATTGTGCCTTTATTTGGAAATGGCATGCAAGATCACTTCCTGAACAACCTCAACATCAACCTCAAAATCAACCACAACAAGGGGGAGGATCAACCCATGTCCATTCCTCAACCATAGTCCAAAATGTGCAGAATGAACAAACTGTTCAACTCACAAGTGAATTAGAGACTCTCAAGAAGACTCTCTCTTAGATGTCAACTGACATGGCATAGCCTAGGAAAAACCATCCTCCCAACCAAAACCAAAATTACAACAATCAGGGAGGTTATAACTATCAGGGTAATTACTCTAATCAGAACCAAAATCAGAACACCAATAGGAACTTCCAGAGTCAGAACTCCTCAGACCAAAATTATCAAAATCAGAATAGAGAATACAATCAGAGGTTCAATAACAATAACAACAATAATAGGTAGTGGAATATTGGGCCTAACAACGAGGGAGTTCCTCATAACTATCAGTTGGGTGAGGAAAGATCACACACTGCTAATGTTTCTGATCTTAATTTTATGACTAATTGGTGCAGGCTGCATGATACAACAACACATTCTGAGGTCAATTGCCCATAAATGGAGAAAATTGTGGAAATTGCACAAGCTGATTCCCATCCTCCAGCAGGAAATTCCAATCAGGATAATGGGCCAGTCAGCACTGCCATGACTTATGAAACCATTGAAGAAAAGTATCAGTTTCCTATGCAAGGAGATAATGAGCTAGAGGAAGATGTCTATGATGCTCAAGCTTTCGAATCTAAGGGTGGTCACTTTCTAAGGAATCAGAATAAAGGGCCATTCACTACATCTACACCCCCAAACAACATGGTTCCACCAAATCAAAATGCAGATAACAATCCACCCCCACCAAAAGGGACCTTCTAATTCTCAGAATAGGGGTAATCCGCCTCCTTTTCCTAAATATCAAGTTAGGAATGATTCAGAGTTTGATTTCATTGCATAATTACAAAGGAAGAAGACATCATTGTCTTTCTTTGACATCATGAAGTGGTGCCCAGCCCAATGGGAGGTGGTATTAAAAGCTTTGGAGGAGACAAATTGCTTAAAAGGGAAAGGTAAAGTGACTCCTGCAAAAGAGACAAATGCAGCTATGTATAAAGGTAAGACTAGTACCCCACCTTTGTTGTTAAGTTTGAGAATCTTTGGAAAGAATCTACACAATTGTTTATTAGATTTTGGAGCATCAGGGAATGTCATGCCTTTTTCGATTTGTAAAAAGTTAGGATTAAGTCCTACCCCAACCAATAAAAAGGTGATTCAATTGGATAAAACCAAAGTCAATGTTGTAGGTGAATTGAAAAACATGCATGTACAAGTTGGATCAAATCCAAGGATCCAGACCTACATAGATATCCAAGTAGCTGATATCCTAGAAACATATGGGATGCTTCTAAGTCGAGAGCTAATGAAAAGTATAGGGGGATATCTATCCTTGGATTTCTCTCACATGTGGTTACCATGGAAAGGAGTTTCCACACAGATAAGAATTGAAAGTGAACCTAGACTCAAACACATGATCACAGAATATGACGCTTCAAATGAAGTAGCATTCTTTGAGACTGACATAGGTGTTTATAAACAAGAGGAAGTTCTTACTTTCTCTATAATTAGTTCTAATGATACATTACCCTTACATCATAGTGACCCAATGATTTGCATCAACTAGTAGGTTTTAATTAGGAAATTACAACAGGATAAGCTAGTTTTAGGAGCAGAAACTGATTTGAGTAGTTTGTTGCTCCATAATTGGTGTAGGATTTACTATCATAGCCATTCAAAGTTAACATGTCAATCATGCTTAGATATTCTAAGTCATGTAGATCAGCCTCAACAGGTGTGTCAAGAGAAACAAGCCCAGACTCCCACCAATGAGTTTTCTTTCCGAGTTAAGGATGCGACTATTCTTACATGGGCTACTCTTTCTCAATAAGAAGGTTCTTTACCAAAAGAGCAGACTTAGGTTGTTTGTTCTGAAGTTCAAGGGGAGATTAAGGTATGCCAGTTCCTATTTGAGACTCCTACCCTAGATACTTTTCCCATACCTAAGGTGTTGATGAGAAATGAGTTGGATTGCAACTTAAACCAAGAGGGTGTTCAGGAAGTAGTTGTTGAACAAATTGAGATCATAGAAAAATTCTCAGCTGAACTTTGTCCCAAGTTAAATTTTGGCAAACAGCAAAAGTTTGAGCCGCCACATATCTCAAGTGACAAATTCCCTATTGCTTCTAAAAAGAAAGAACTCCTAGCCAAAGACCAGTTATGGACTCTTAAATTTGATGGTTCTAAATCTAAAGCAGGAAGTGGAGTAGGGATTGAACCAACTAACCCAGAAGGGAAGACTTACTTTGCCTCTTATAGATTGCAGTTTGGGTGCACTAACAATGTAGAAGAATATGAAGCACTTGCTCGTGGTCTTATGTTTGCTCATAAGAAGAAGGTAATTGCTCTTACAGTGATGGGAGATTATGAGGTGATTGTGAAATAGGTATGTAGCCAATACACATGCCATAACAAAAGATTGGCCGCATATAGGATTAGGGTTTGGAATTTAATTGAAGATTTTGATGCCTTTGGGATTACTCTCATCCCAAGGGAAGCAAATCAAATTGCAAATGCTCTTGCTGTTGCTGCTAGTACATTAGAGCCCATGCAAGACTCTAACCTTAAGAGGTTTTCAGTGCATTGATTTCAGTCCTAGCTATTCCTGATAATGTTAGACATTTTCAGGTATTTAATGATGATCAACATATATTGGCCTTTTTGGCAAATTCTGATATTTTTGAAGGACAAATAATTGATAAATTTGATAGAGATCAGGGAGATTGGAATCCAAAAAGTGACAATCCAGAAGGGATATTGGATTTAAAGAGCAATAACATCCCAAAAGGGATGATAGCACTAGAAAGAATATTTGATTTAGATCCACAAGCTTATCAAAGAGTGCCTACAAAGAGTGAGGGAGGTAAGTATGAATATGTTAATTTGACTCACTCGGGCCCAGAAAGGAACGTTCTTATAGGGAAGACCTATCCTTAGGAAATAAAGGATGAGATAATCAAGGTCTTGAAGCAGAATATTGAAGTGATAGATTGGAGCTATGATGACTTGAAATTTTTTGATACATCTGTGATCACACATGCAATTCCTCTCAAGCCAGCAGCTAAGTTGTTTCACCAAAAGCAACGCCCGGTCAATGCACTAATTGAGCCTCTAATTCAGAGAGAAGTACAAAAGCTTTTGGCTGCAAGAATAATCTTTCTAGTTAGACACTCTACTTGGGTGGCTAATCTAGTTCCTTTAAGGAAGAAGAATGGGGAAATTAGATTATTTATGGATTTCAAAAATTTGAACAAGGCCTCTGAGAAGGAAAACTATCCATTACCTTCCCTTGATGAAGTATTGCAAAAGGTTAATGGATCTCAGATGATGTCTTTCTTGGATGGGTATTCAAGATACAATCAGGTACTTGTAAGTCATGAGGATAGGATGAATACTGCTTTCACTACAAAGTGGGGCATATTTGCCTACAAAAGGATGCCTTTTGGTCTAATCAATGCTGGTGCTACTTTTCAAAGAGCGATGGATGTAACTTTTAAGGATCTGATAGGAAAATGTATAATCATCTATGTTGATGCTTTGACCATCTTCTCTAAGAATAGAGAAGATCATGCTGCTGACCTAGAAAAGGTGCTAAAGAAATGTATAAGTTATGGTGTCTCTCTTAACCCAAAGAAATGTGTATTTGGAGTCTCTAAAGGGAAGCTCCTAGGTCATATTATATCAGAGGAAGGGATTTCCATAGATGCTGACTAAGTGGAGGCCATTTTGAAATTGACGAAGCCAGGTAGCAAGAAGGAAATGAGGTCTTTCTTTGGAAGGATCAATTTTTTTCAAGAAATTTATAACAGGGTTTGCAGAGATTGTCAAACCACTTAACAAAATGATGAAGATGGATGTGAAGATTGAATGGAGTGAAGAGGCTAAATTCGCTTTCATGCAGATTAAACAATCTATATCTAAGGCACCTGTTTTAACAAGCCCAGATGATTTAAAACCCTTCTACATTTATTCTTTTGCTTCACAGCATTCATATGCAATAGTTTTAACACAAAGAAGAGAAGAGAACGAGGAGAGACCTATAGCTTTAATGAGCTCTCCGCTTAAGAATGCAGAAGTAAGGTATTCACCACTAGAAAAAAAGCCTTTGCATTGGTACGAGCAGTGAAGAAGTTCAGGCATTACATAATCCAAAGTCAGGTTATGGCCATAGTCCCAGATCTAGCTGTGAAGTCTCTCCTGATGCAAAGTGAATTAGGGGAAAGAAGAGGGAAATGGATGGCAATATTACAAGAATTTGATCTAGAGATTCACCCAATGAAACTTGTTCGAGGCCAAGGATTGTCAAAGGTGATGGCAGAAGTGGACAAAAGTATAACTTGTCAATAGTACACTGTCCAATCATTCACAAAGGATCCCTAGTATATAGATTTAGTTTTCTTCCTCCTCAATAACAAGTGTCCAGAAGGAATGAATTCTACTCAATGGAGAGCATTGAGGATGAAGAGTGCACATTACATGCTCCAAGGGGGATCAATCTATAGGAAGAATTTTCAAGGAATCTATCTACGTTGTTTGGATCAGCAAGAAGCAAAGCATGCTATTTTTGAATTTCATGGTAGGCACAGAACAGGGCATGGATCTGCTGATGCTTTGGCTCATCATATTTTAAGGTTAGGCTACTATTGGCCTTATGTGTTTAGAGATGCACATCAACATTGTAGGACTTGTCATGTATGCCAAACTTCTGCATCTAGAGAAAGAAATCCTGCAATGCCCCTACAACCGGTATATGAGGTAAGGCCATTTTCTCAATGGGCACTTGATTTTGTAGGTGTAATTAATCCAAATTCTTCTGCAGGTCATAAATTCATCTTGACTACAACTGACTACTGCACACGTTGGACGGAGGCACAACCTTGCAAGAATAGTACCACAAAGGTGGTCATCAAGTTTTTGACATAAAACATCACAACTAGGTTTGGAGTTCCATTTGCTCTGGTATGTGATAATGACCCTACTTGTTCTTCTGCTGAGTTTATTTCATGGGCTTATTAACATAAGATTGTGTTGAAATATTCTTCCAACTACTACCCTCAGGGGAATGGAGTGGCTGAGTCTACAAACATGAACTTGTTGGAAGTTATAAGGAAGTTGTTAGAAAGTAATCCTAGGGACTGGCATACACAGTTGAGATTTGCCTTATGGGCAGATCGAATCAGAATCAAAGAAGCCCTAGGGAATTCGCCTTTTAAGTTAGTTTATGGCCAAGATCCAATCTTCTCCATTCATTTGCAAATACCTGTTCTGAAGTTTATGCAGGAGTTTTATAATAAGGATGATAGGATTGAGGTTAGACTACTTAATTTGTTAAATATGGAAGAGCAAAGAGATGCTGCTTTGCAACAATTCTCTAAACATCAGGCTATTGTTAAACATTGGTTTGACAAAAGAGCCAAGATAAAAGCCTTTAGAATATCAAATCTTGTGTTATTATGGGATAAAGCTAGAGAAAAGAAGGGAGATCACCAGAAGTTTGATAGACTATGGTTAGGTTCTTATCAAGTGGCTGAAATATTAGGCAAGAATGTTTTTTGTTTGAGTACCTTTACAGGAGAGCCTGTTCCATTACCCATTAATGGTAGTTTCTCAAGCACTATTTTGGTGCATAGAAGGTCTGATGTTTTGAAAAAAAAATGTATTATACTGTATCATATGTAATTAAGTCTTTGTTTTAGTTAGGTTTTCTTGTTGTTGTTGTTGTTTTTGTTTTCTTTGTTTTCTTTGTTTTGTTTTTTGCTTTTTTTTGTTGTGTTTTGTTTCGTTGGGGATCTTTATTTTGCTCATCTCAAGATTTGGGGTTGTTATTCAAAGTATACTACTGGTACTAGGAGAGAAATTGGTTTAGGTATTTTCATTATCATCATTGAAAAGGATTTCGTTCTGAAACTTATGTTTTATAATCATTCTAGTTTGGGTTGGAAAAGTTATTAAGGATAGAAGATATACTGTGAATTTCTCATGAATTGTGATAAAAAATCTGTGACCAAATTAGAGGAAACATTTGCATGAGTAGGTGCCTATCTATTTTAGAATGACTCTACCTTTAATTCAAGTGAAAAATCCAATTCCAAGACTATCATGAAATCCATAGTAGTTCTCAACCCATGTTTCAGATTCATTATGTCTGAAGTATTGAGAAATATGCATAAAAAAATTTCCACAACTGAAGTAAAAAAAAAAGAGAATGAAAAGAAAGAAAGAAAGGCAAGCTCAATATCAAGTGGGTAATCAAGTATCTCTATCAGGGCTATGGACGCCTAGCTAGAAGTAGAGCAATGCTTTGAGAGAACTAGAGGTATCTCCATTGGGGCTGTGGATGCCTATCTAGCAGCGGAGCAATACCTAGGATTTTAATGCACGATAGTTAAAGGACTCAACCTATGTAGCTTGAATTTTAGGTAAGGTGGTTCAAAGAGTAGAGAAAGTATCTATGAAGAATGATGCACACTATAAGCACACACTCAGATTTAGAAATAACTCATGAGCACATACATCTGAGATTCCAGCTCAAACTTATCCTAAAAATATATGATCTTATTCAAGTTAAAGTGTTTATAAGTCAAAGAGTTTTTGGGTGACTGAAATTTTCTTTGGGTATCTTGAAAATGGGTAAACCATTTTCCCACCTGAGTCACCATTTGTTATGCCTTGCATAGCCACCCCATCTTTTGCCTTGGCCAAAATGGGTCCCCCCTTTTTTTTTTTATCCTTTGTTGTTATTCAAATAAAGTTTGGAGTCATTTTGCTTCTAACACTTTGTTTTTTTTTGGGTTAGACTGTCGGAAGCGAAAGCGGAACTGAATCGGGTTTTGAAAGTGCTTTTGAAACTTGGTTTGGTTCCCGTCCCGACAATCTTTCTTTTGGCATTTTGTTTTGCCTTCAATGGACTTGGAGCCGGAGTGGGTGTTAAGTTGGTCTTTTATCAAAAATTGCAAAATTATAATCGATTCCGCCCCCGCCTCCGCTATTTTGACTTTTGGTTTTGGTCTATGTCTGTGTTTAGTTTTATTGTATCGGTCTTTTGTTTTACTTGTTGTGTTTGGTTTTGTTTTGTGTTTAGTTGGTGGACCCGGACCCAAAATGCTAATGAAGTTTGGAAATTTCTTGAAGTTGTGAATCAGTTTCCATTTTTGGTTCTGCCCCCACCACTTTTGGGTCATTGACTTTTTGACTGAAGTCGAATTGTAGTGAAGTGTTGGTTCTCTTTCAGTTTTGATTCCGCCTTAACTACGTTTAATGCATTAATGGCAACCACTCGTGTAGGTAGAAATCCTCGTTTTTACCTTCATTAAGGATTAAATGAATCATTATTGTCATCATTAAGAGATTAAGAAGCACGAAAGAGTAGCGGCGAAGTTCATTTGAGCGAATTGATCGAAAGAGAAGAGGATTATTGCTTGCGAATTAGTTCAGAAGGTTAGCAGGGCTCTGTTGCATTCGAGGTAGGGTTCCTTATCATTGTTGTTCTTCATTTATTCATTGTTGCGTTTGTTGTATCTACTCGTGCTTTAAATCATTTCACTTTTAAATGAATTTGTGATTCTTGGTATGATTAGTTTGAGTAGGTTCTTGTTTTATTTTTTTTGTCTGGTTATGTTCTTTGTTTCTTTTGATTTTGTTTTTTTAGTTCTTTGTATTGTAGGGCATGGTTGCTTTCACGTTTTAGTTTTGATTGCGTCGCGCTATTTTGATTTGCAGTAAGTTAGATTAAATTTAGGTTTTAAATGGTGGTTAAAATGAGGGATCTATAGTGAAGTAGATTAGATTCATGTTTTACAGTGAGTTAAGGTGAGTTGAATCTCATTTTTTTTTACTTAGGGTTTTGTCGCGTATTTCAATCTGGTAAAATGGAAAGGTTTAAAATTAGTGCCCAAGTTTTATTGTGTTTTGTTAGATTAGGGTTTCGTGTGTTTTTGTGATCACATTTAAATGATTAAAATATGATGCCCTAAAAATTTAGTCGTTTCCCATGGTCATATGAGTATACTTTTATTAAAGCCTCTTTTCATTTAATATGACCTTAGTTTTAACCATGAAGTTCTATATTAAATTGATTAAAATCTTTGATGACGTCATGGTCAACCTAGGCGGAGACGGGATCGAAATCGATCTTGAACTTGAGAATTCTATTTTGGAAAAGGTATCGATTCCATTTCCATCCCATCTCCGACTCCACGTACAATGAGAAGTCTGCTTTCGAAATAATGATAACTTGGACGGAAGCGGAGGCGGAAGGGAAATAGAATATGAAAAATGAAAAATCTGAAGAAAACCAAATCCGTTTTACATTCTGATCCCAGTTTCGATCACCTTCCCGATTTCGACTCCAAGCCTGTTTGTTTTTAGTAAAATATCTATATCGATTTTGGCTCTGATTCTGGCAGTGTTGTAAAAGAGACTGTTTTAGATTATGTTTCTGCCTGGTTCCGCCTTTGGTGCATATATGAAAGGTATGGTTTTTAGAGAATGTTTTGGTGACGATATTTAAAGATCTAATTAGAGTTTTTGCTTGCAGGAAAATTGAAAGATGTCAGGAACATTAGGGGAAGTTGCTCGAAGGAATCAACCTGCAGGAACATCAAAGGTCACACCTAAACCAAAGAAGTTAAGCTAGAACGATTGCCTTATACCTTGAGGTATAATCACATGAGTCTTGTTATCAAAGTCAGGAAAGTGGAATCCGACTGGTCAGACATCACTGACACAAACTTGGGCCAGTACAGCTTTGAGGAGGCATATGCTGAAACATTCAATGAGGATGCGATGCCTAGAATGAAGAGGATTGTTGAGTCTAGTTTGGCTCATATCACATTGTTTCCCTTGTCAATCCAATGCCTAGTGTTGATCTTAACAGCAGCTAGTGCCTACAATCCTGCTACAAGACTATGCATGGATTCACAAAATAGTGTGATCATTGATCTTAATCCTCAAATGTTTCAAGGTATATTTAATGTCTCAGATCCTAAGATCTTGGTATAGTTGGATGAGGTAGAATCCTTGGAGAAATATAGTCAGTATAAGGACTCCAATAAATCTCATTTGAACAAGAAATGGTTGAAGACAAAAAAGAAATCTTTGAGCAAGCTTGCAGACCAGCCAAAGAGGGCAGATTTCTACAAAGAGGTATCATATATAATTATGATGCTGTCTAGAGTTTTTGGGAAGAGAGATACATTTCGGTTCAAGGAGTGGATGTTTCCTTTCATCCAGATAATCTTAAATGGAAAACAATAGTTTGATTGGATGAAAAGCTAAATTGGACATGCAAAATGATATGCAAGATGGATGGAGATATGATAATGGTGTGATGCTAAAAGCTATGGAGGATGAGACCTCAAATGGAAATTTTGCAAGAGTTTTGATAGCAAAAGATTTCATTTCTAAAATGAGAGAAATGAGGGGGTATTTATAGGATAAATTGAATTCTCTAGAGAATTCAATGGTTGAGATTGATCCAACAAGATTAAGATGAAGGGCTATGGTGAGTTGAGGATTCACAAGCCCTCACATCTTGACATGTGGAATGTGAGATGTCTTAGGGTGGAATGATGTGGAAATGAGGTGGAAGAAAAGTACATGAGGTGGATGAAGGACAAGTACCTTGTAGGTACCTTGGGGGATGAGAAGATTTCCTCAGAAAAGAACTTCTTGTCCCCAAATGAGGAGGAAAGAGACATTTGAGGAATTTTAGAATTCCTCAAAAATCTCCATGGGAAAAGGGAAAGTGGTTGGAGAAATAAATGTGAATTAAAATTCACATTCATTGGAGAGTTTATTGGTTAAAAGAAGGTCCCCAAAAAGCTGGAGATTTTCCACATGTGGGTGATGTGACAAGTCCAAGGTTCTAGAAGTCCTTGGCACATGGAAAGTGACAAGTCAAGCCTTCTAGAACTTTGCATGGGGATGGGGAAGACTTTGGAAAGATAAAAGTGAATTAAAAATTCACATGGGGAAGAGAGGAGCCTTGGATAAATAAATGTGAATTAAAAATTTACATGGGGAAGAGATTCAATGCCAAGAAAGGCAAGTGGAAAGGTTAACCAGAAAAGGTATGCCAAATGTGGCTAATGACTTTGATTAAGTTTGTGAAAACACATGATTAGGATAATTAATGAGAGATTAGAGGCAAGTGGGCTATTATGGAGGATGTGACACTAATCTTGATTAAGTGGTGCACATCCTAATCATAGATTAATTAATTTAATCTTGATTAAAAATGGATTATGGAGAATGTGACAAGGAGAGAGAAAAAGAGGAATTAAAATTTAGTTTTAATCCAAATAGATCAAATGACTAAATTAAATAAATTGTCCTATTTATTTAATTTAGAGAAGAAAAGGGACAAGGTAATGTATTTAATTTATTTAATTACATATTTGAGGAACCTTAGGCAAAAAATGAAATAATGATTAAATAAATTATTTAATCACTATTAATGAAATAGATGAATAGAGTAGACGATTTTGATCATATGGAAGTGATCAAATTTAGATGTCTACACTATCTATTATGATACCATATATTTGTCATGTTTAACTAGCTATGAGGCATCATATTTGCCACTTAATTCTTATCAAATTTTCATTCATGTTCGAGATCATACTTATGTTACTATGTATATGAGCCTTATCATGAATTATGTTCATATAATTTTAATTCCTTACCATTACATATACTTTAAATTGAACTTATCATTCTTCTAGATCTCTCTTATCACATTTCTTAAATTTCAAACAATACTCTTTACATATATGATTTCATACCTGTAGATTCCTAAATTTAAATTTATGTTAATATGTTCATCTTTTGAATTGATTTTATATTTAATATGACACATAGGATATTTATATATCATTTAGGGCTACCCTTTTATGATTATTTTACACTTGGAGCAGACCTTTTCTTGATAATCATTGATATATGTCATATATTCTTATACTATTATATACATTGCATTCTTCAAGAATATATTTATTATCCATTAATTTCTTCTCACACATGATGGTCCACTAATTATGTTCTTTTATATTTTTCATGTTCATGCATAATTTTTCCTCACCTCCAATTATATTTGGATACTTTGTAGCAACCAATTGGAGGGGGAAATATTGTCACTAGCATTCCTATGATTGATATTTCAAATAGGGTACCTATGACATCTACTAAGAATCAACTCAAGAATCACACGAATGAGTCAAAATTTGAACACATACATTACACAATTTTTACTTTCAAGGTTTTTATTGAGTCAGTCCTACTCTAATAAATTATTATTATTATTATTATCTATATAACTTGTTTGATTTTTAAATTTCCTTTAAAACTATTACAATTTTTTTTGGTGCTTTTCAATTATATTTTAGAATTTAATTGTTATTGATATTTCCCCTTTCTAAGAGAGAATAACCATTTTCTTTCTTAACCCATGTAGACTTTATCATTATCTAGAGAGATGCTTTCAAATCTTGCTAAAAGCACTTGTTGGCCCTTGTGATTTACTCACGGATCATATATTTATCTTGATAATTTTATATATATTTAAATGTATAGAACTAGAAGTTTCTACATTTTGGTAAAATGAGTGAACACATTCAAGTACTTTGAGTTACATTCTAGATTTATTAATATTTGAAATTTTAATTTACTTGTTTCACTTGTAAATAGTTTAAAAATTTCTAGAAGTTACATTAAATTTATTGCAAACATGCATAAGGACTATTATCTAGATCTAGAGTTCAATTTATATTCTATATCATGCTTGTAAATAACCGTTTTAAATTTAAATCAATTGAACATCTATGCATGTGTTGTACATTATTTCCATTCTCTAGATCTAGATATATTAAAGCAAGAAGGTCTCATTGCTCCTTTAGGTACACATCATGGAAAATGCACCTGTTCCACCTCCATTTGCCTTATTTTCAAGTATTAATAGTGAGATTAAGAGATTGAGAGATTCATTAACTTATTGTACAAACACAAGCATATATTCAGACACTTGCATGTCCATATTACATAGCCTAGAACAAATTAGAGATAAACTTGGGGATACTAGTGCATTTTCTCTTGAGAGAGTATTTGCTATTCTTTCCCACATGTGGGAAGAATTACGTGGCGAGGTTCACTTTTCTCAAATAAAAGAATATGTGACCAAAGATATGATTAAAACCAATGTTTTCCATTCTATCAAAATAAACCTAAGGTGAGGGCATACCAGGTCACCAAATGTGTGGATGCTACTATGGCCGCTTTGATCTACCCATGATTTCTTGTAGTGCATGGTCAATATCCAAACAATGACCAACTTCTGTTACATTTTGTTTAGCAGTTGTATGCTTAGGTTCATTTGGGCCTCAAAGTCAATTACCTAGACATTCCACCATATGTTGGTCAAGGGCATGGCAAGATTTCCAATAGGGACACCTATCGTCGAGCAGGTCAATTAGACTTGATGTTTAGGGTATTGGTTGGCGATATGTTTCCTGTTCTCACCTCAGCTCTTCCCCCCTTAGCAGATCAAGTTGTCATTGCTTCTCAAAAGGAAGCAATTGACAGTGTAGGCGATATTGCAACCGCAACCACTAGGATATTTATTGATTGTGTGGGCTAGTATTTTATGTCTAGACATTCACAATCCACACCATTTATAGCACATCAAAAAATCATTGACCCTTATACAACAACGAGCATCCCTACACCCACACAACTAGACAGACTTACAAGAGATATGGCACACAAGACTTTGCATTGTTTGGTTGAGGACCTCTTGGAGGCATATGCCTTCATTGCATTAGACCATGGGATATCTATAGACTAGGTCGTCAGAGGTCATTTGGGTGTAGGAGTTCATTCACATCCAACATCCCATCATTCTCATCACTCTCAGCCCAACACCAATCCTCATCAGGATCCACTTATGAATCATTCGGTTGTTGGCACATAGGCTACTGATCATTTAGTTGTTGGAGAGGGTGCAAAATTTTGTGGGTTTTGTAGAGATGTTGATCGATCTAGATTCATCATCACTGATGCCATCTCAACTAGTTAGTCCACTTCACTCATCATTTCTGGCATGACATATTATGGCTTAGATGGATGCAGATCTTGATGCGTCGACTGAGTAGATAGCTCGTTTGGTTGATTTAGTGGAGATGGAAATTGCAAAGGGATTGGATCATCTGATTCCAATTGATGTGTAGGTACATGTGTATCTATATGTATTTGTGTATGTGCATGTTCTATTCAAATTTTAAAAAATTATTTAAATTTTAGTTTTAACTATTCATCATATATGTATATTGTAGATGTCCACATACCTCATGTTACTCCTAGCCTAGGGTCAGATCGTGTACATTGACATGATTCAGTGGATGATACTACTGCCAGTGGACATGTGAGTTTTAAATGTTTATATACATATATGTGTACATATATTTATATATATCGAGATAGATATCTAAATTTATACATGTACATTCTTAAATAACTTTAAAATTATATAGATTATATGTATTTAACACATTGTGTACAATTTTATCTCCAGGGCTTGGCACATCCATCAAAGCATGATTCTCATTCAAAGGGTCATTCGATTAGGAGTCAACATGACTATTAGGTTGCACTAGATCTATGAGTTGTTGAACATTATATATGATAGGCTACATTTAATGATCTCTAGTACATGTTAGTTAGGTTTTTGATACATTATTACCTACATTTGATGATCTATAGTACATTTGTTAGGTTGTTGATACATTATTACCTACATTTGATGATTTCTAGTACATTTGTTAGGTTGTTGATACATTATTACCTATATTTGATGATCTCTAGTACATTTGTTAGGTTTTTGATATATTATTACCTACATTTGATGATCTCTTTGTAAATTTTCTTATATGATATACAAACATGTGTTTGAGCTTAAAAATATTCATTTATTTATGTTTATATGTTTATTTTCATTTAGTCTACATGCATGTACCTCTTTTCTTATAATGTTTATGTCTATGTTCATCTATCTACATGTACATGTGTTTTCTTATGTTTAAATGTTTATGCTAATCTACATGTGTACATGTACATGTTTACACTCAAGAGTGTTTATACATTATAATCTAGATTTAGAGAACTCATGCTCATGTATTTATGATTTATATATGTTAAACATGTTAAATTTACATTAAATACATTATTTATGTACACATATGTAGTTCTACACATGTAAACACACATGTAATGCTATAAAATTTGAATAAAAGGCTTATGCGAAACTAGTTATTGTCCAATATAAGCATAAGAATAATCTAGTTTGAAAAGAATAAATTTAAGTATTTAATCCTTGCTTAGGATAGAAAGAGGGAAAATATTAAGAGAGTGTGCAATTTTTTTAGGAAAACAACATAATTCATACTTCATAACAAAAAATACTAGGCATGAATACTTCATAATTCAATTAGCTATAAATAATGGTAGAAGAGAAATATTAAAAAAAAAAACAAACTAAAATAAGGCATAAAATAGTTAAGGACAAGATAAAGAGATCCAATAAAGTAATCACATTAGGTAGAAGGATAATCCCTAGAAAGTAAATAAATAAGTCAAATACACACTTAAACCCTACAATGATGGTTACAAATGGGAATACAATTTCCCTATATGTTTGGTAAATATACCAAGGATTCAAATGATTTAATGTATTTGTCTTGAGTGGAATATCATTAGAATATAGTAAGTTAAAATATTCTCTAAACATAATAAGACATGGATGAGATAAGAGTTTTAGTAAGATGAGGCCCTGAACATACAATAGAATAATTATTTGGTAAAATAATATGAATAATGATTTAAAAGTTGTTTATAGTTTATATTCAAATCACAACCATAAAAATAGATACTAAAGGTACCCCATCAAAAGTACTACAAGCCCTAGTATGTGCCCTATAAAAAGTAAGTTGCAAACTTACTACAAGCCCTAATATGTACCCCATCAAAAGTAATACAAGTAAAAAAAATAGATTCTAAATGTTCTATTTAATTTTTATAAAGGATAGTAATCATCTTTTCACAGGTTTAAATAGATATAAACTTTTCAATTGTTGTAGTGCACATTATGTGTAACATAACATTAATTATTGAATTCAAATCAATTTATAATAAATTTTCTATAGATATATGTAACTTTAAAGCCATAAGGGAATTAAATATGTAACATCAATTTAAGTTGATGTAAAAATGGGATCTATGGTTCAAAATTATACATGGAGATCTATATACATCTACAAACTTGCATATAAGTTTACATGCAAGCAAAAAAAGTGAGGGATGATGCTATAAGTGGAGTTGAACTTTCAAATGAAATCAAATATTATTGAACTTAATAATTCCATGGAAAAAATATACATAATTGGAAATAAACTCAATTTAAGGAAATGGAAAAATGATTTTTCCAAGTTTGTATTAAATAGATCTACAAAATTTTCAATTGTTGACATAGCACACATTATACATATAAATTTAAGCATCATTCAAATAAATTTAAATAACTTATGTACCAATGTATTTCAATCAATAATTTGTGAACTTCCATGTCCAACAAATGTAATTGGAAATAGATGATAAGGAATTTAGGTAGAATGATTTAAAAAAACTTCACTAGGTTTCAAACAAGTATTGCAAATGAGTTTACATACAAGAAAAAAGTGAGAGATGATGCTATAATTGGAGTTGAAATTTCAAATGAAATCAAATATTCTTGAACTTAAGAATTCCATGGAACAAATATGTAATTGGAGATATCTACTCAATTTAAGGAAATGACAAAATGAATTTTTAAAGTTTGTATTATATGTATACAAATTTTTTAATTGTTGTAACTTGCACATGTTATGTATAAAATTAAGCATTGGATTCAAATAAATTTATAATAGTTTCTATCTATATGTACCTAAAGCCACAAGGAAATTAAATATGTAATATCAATTTAAGTTCATGCAAACACCTCAAGAACTTGTAAGGAATTTAAGTTCATGAAATTGGAATTAGATGGTAAGGAATTTAGGAAAAATGAGTTTAAAAAAATTCACTAGATTGAACAAGTATTGCGTATGAGTTTACATGCAAGCAAAAAAAGTGAGAGATGATGCTATGAGTGGAGTTGAACTTTTAAATAAAATTAAAGATTCTTGAACAAGTAAGAATTCCATGGAACAAATATGTAATTGGAAATAGACTCAATTTAAGGAACAATGTGTTTCAACCACTATTTTGTGTCGAACCATTTAATTTAAAATACTTTTCATCAACATATATTATAAGTAAAGTTCTAAAACAATCCTAAGTTCAAAAAAGTTACTATAAGTTCTCACTTGAACATGTATACATGTAAAAGTGAACTTGAAAATCATGGATATAATCTAACTCAAACGTTCTGGTTCAACCCGCTCTTCAATAACATGTGATTATTTTTGATGATCATCACTATCTAGTCTCCAATTTTTTGTCCATGTGCATGTGGAACTAAACTAAGATGTAGGGCGAGAGCAATTACTAGGTGACTATATTGATATACCTTGTTATTAGGTTGATAGTCAATAAAATGAATCCCATGTTGAACAATTTTGACTTGTTTGAGATATATCCCTTGCACTACAACATAACCTGCATGGTAAACAACATGAACCTAAGGTAAGACATGTGCATACACAACATTTTCACTCAAGGTTTATACAATATATTTAATTTTTTTAAGGTAATATACATGTACACAATGTATATATAATTTTAAATTCAAACTCACCTATGAGAAACAACTTTCCATTGCTTGTTTTAGGTTTTGTTAGCTTATTCCTCTCTTCTGTGTAACACAATAAATAATAGCTAACACCTTCTATGTTTCTAGGCTCTGCTATGACTACAAAAACATCTCTTGTACACCAAATTTACACATGGAAAATTTGTTAAAAAAAAATAATTGTCTAGAATTTAAAGATCATTAAATTTATATAATAAATTGTTGAAAACTTACACATGTACCTTTTCTAACCAATCCTGAAATATGGTCATAATCAATTGAAATCAAAGGAATGTCTTCAAATATTTCATCCTCATTTTCACCATATGTGTCTAAAATGACTAGTGGCACCAAATTTGATCTACTAGCATATCCAAGTTCTTGGTTGTTGCATGGATCATAGTTTCCCAAAATGCACTCAATGTAGAAACAAGAGTGATCCCTCGTGTATAATGTCCATCTAGTGCGATTATTTGTACTCCTAACACAATGCAAAGATCTTGTTTTGTCTACCCTCTTGCATCCATGCATTGATCTCCTGTCCACACCTAGATATGTGTAAAAAAAAACTTATGTGAACAAACATGCATATATATATATATAAATTAAATAAATAAAATTTCAAATCAAATTCAAATATAATTTATACATACCTGATATCTCCCAAAACACTCTATGTGGAATGTTTTGGTTCATTCTTGAAGATGTGTTGATCTCATTTGATGCAAAGTGTTTCTTACACCATTCAACAACGTCATCTGCATCATCTATACAATCTCCCAGATAACTCATTTGATGCTTTCTTAGAGCACATTTAATGTAAGCTCCCACACCATCATGCTCACCCTTTCCATGTCCACTTTCAAAGTAACTCCAAACATGTGGTACTTTGTAATTTTTAAGATATCTACATAGTGTATAAAATGTTCGTGATGATTTGAATTGTACCGCACATCCATCTGAACATACAAAATTCTTTTCAATTTTTACACCCTTGCTTTTCAAATTTTCAAAAAAAATTATAAAGCATTGTTGTACAAAAAGTGTGTCATTCTCTTTATCATCACTAATATAAAAGTGGTATTATTTCTTAATGAATCATTGTTCATTTGTACTCTCAACACCATCCAATTCTGATTGTGCATGTTGATAAGCCACATGAACCATAATAGTGATCTGCTTTGAAAAGTAATATTATGATTGAATCTCTTTTTGATGTACAAAAGTGTAATTTTCTATAAAGTCAACTATTTATAGAGTTGTTCCAAGTGGGAAAGTATCTCTTAATGTTTGAAATTGTTGTGCTTGCCACTTAGCAAAAAAGGCATGTTGTATGTATGGTTGTATCAATTTTCGAAAATCTTTCATAAATTTTCCAATAGGTATCTCCTCTTATACATAGTGTAACCTTGTGGATTATTTCCCAAAATTTATTTTAAACTTGACATACTTGTAACCCTTGCAATTTATTGTATTTTTTAGGTCAGTATCTTCATTTCTCGAAGGAAATTTAGCCAAATTTCCACATGTTTTACAAAGTCCTTTTATGTAGTTTATTTGAAGTCCATTGGAATTATCACATAACATGGATTTTATGAAAAAATTTACCTATTTTAGAGGTGCATTTTGAAAACCATAATTTTCTTCTCCCATCTTTCAAAATTCCTGATAGTAGAGATCAAATTCAATATAATAACGACAACAATAAGTTTCAAAAACCTTGTTTATCTTCACATAATATGGATTTAACCTTTCGAATATTGTTTTCCCAACCTTTATATGAGGATACTTATTAAAAAAGCTCATATGCATCTCAAGTTGTGTTATGTCTAGCTAATGTTTTATATGATTTTCATAAATATTGGGCCCAATCCTATGTCTCATAACATCTCTACTATTTGGTGATGCATGAGTCTAAACATTCCAAAAAATTGAGATCAAGTTCCTAACATCTTCAATCCTATTAGAATGAGGAGATCTACACATAATTGCCCAATTTCCTTCTGAACCATCATCCAAAACCTTTATCTTTTTCTCATATATTATTAGTGTGGTTCTACTATAACCAATTTCAATCGAAAGTGTAGATGTTTTTATTTTTCTTGATATATCTTGATTTAAAATAGATGTCAACATCACCCTTATTGTAATGGCCTTATCCATTGATCAAGATCCTTTCCCAATGGAATCTAAACCTTTTTTAACATTTTCAACAATTTATTTTTTTAGTCTCGTGTGTTTCCTCTTATTCGATATCGAATGTACACCCAACAATTGTAATGGATCTTTAAACTTATTATGAAGAAGTAAACATGATAATAGTTGGGTTTTTTCAAGAGTTTCAAGATGATTGAAATGACCATTGATTATTTCCTTAATGGATTTATTCATTGACCTCCTACTAGTATTTCTAGGTTTATTGGCATAACATTTCAATTTCTCCATATCCATTTCAAGTAAATGATCTAAATTTCTAAATGAAATTTGTTTCCTCACCTTTTTAGCTAGATTTATATGCTCAAACATACCAATAGAAGGAAGTGATCCTGAACCCTCTCCAACATGCATTGTTTGAACTTGGGCCGCCTCCCTATCTTCAACCATGTGTTCTTCAACCTCATTTGATCCAATATCTAAATTTGGCTTGACTTTTTTTTGAGAACTTCCTGCTTGTTGACCCCTTTCTACATGTCACGAATATTGCAAAGAAAGTGAGAGATGATGCTATATAAGTGGAGTTGAACATATGAAATCAAATGAAATCAAATATTCTTGAACTTAAGAATTCTATGGAACAAATACAATTGGAAATAAATGATAAGGAATTTAGGAAAATGAGTTTAAAAAAATTCACTAGGTTGAACAAGTATTGCATATGAGTTTACGTACATGTAAGGAAAAAAAGTGAAATCTATGATGCTATAGTGGAGTTTAGTTCAAATGAAATCAAATATTCTAGAAAGTTTAAGAATTCCATGAAACAAATACAATTGGAAATAGATTAAATTTAAGGAAATGACAAAATGAATTTTCAAAGTCACTAGTTTTTATAAATTGGATACATGAATTTACATGCAAGCAAAGAAAGTGAGAGATGATGAGATATTTAAGTGGAGTTAAACAAATGAAATCAAAGATTATTGAACTTAATAATTCTGTGGAATAAATGAAATTGGAAATAGATGATAAGGAATTTAGGAAAAATGAGGTTCCAAGTTACAGTAATGTCTATGCAAGATGACTATTTTTTGGATTTTTCAAGGTATAAATGATGTATACGGATAATACCAAGATGAATAATAAAAGTGACAATAGTCAAAATGTCAATAGTGTCACAATGAGGTCAATATCTTGAGTATATCTAAGGTATTATAAATGTAATGCAAGTGTGAAATGATGTTGGGTGTGAATGGTAATGTGACCTAAGAGGATGACTAAGGGTATGACAACTAAGCACCTTGTGGAAAATCTAAGGTAAGGTTGCTTGATCAAACTAAGATAGCAAAGGTTAAAAATATAATTTATCAAGACCTCAATGATGGTAAGGAATAAAATGACAAGTTGAAAAAGGCGGTCTCAAACTAGAGCCTTGTGAGTTGAGGAGCCAACCTAAATGAAAAAGGACTTTAAGATAATGGAAAAGTGAAGTCAAGATAAATTTGATTTTGAAACTATGGGGTGCTCTAAAGTCTGATAAGTTTCCAAAGCCAAAACCTACAAGAAGGTGTATGCAAGCTAAAAAATGACTTAATGTTTGACCTATGTAAAATGAAAGTAATGCAATGATGGAAGAATGGATGGATGGATTGGAAATGGCAGGTTTGGAAGTTTGGAAGTTTGTGATCAAAGGACAAGATGATGCTCAAGATTGATCAAAAAATGGATTGTCTTAGTTTTGCCTTAAAATTTTCAATAGTAGGCAATTGCATCAAATGATATTCAATTGCATCATTTTGAATAGCAATTGTAGCTTACAAATCTGAGCAGTTGTAGTGTTCTAAATGCCAATTGTGGTTAACATTTTGTCTTGTTAAGTTTTGACTGATTTTTGACCAATGTTGGTGTAATTTTGTGAAATTTATCTTGGAAAATACAAAAATAGTGTAAAAACACTTGTTTGGTGTGATATGAGTGTGAAAACATATAATTGTAATGTGTATAAAAGAACTCGTAAATAATGAAAAACCTAGGCTAGAAAGAGATACTACTTGCTGAGTCCCTACTTGGATTGCTCCAAACACTTAAACAAAGTGGGAAACTAGAGATCTTGGTGACATTGGCTCCCCCTTACATGACACGGGCACACCAAAATATCTTACCCTTGAAGATCTAAAGATCTTAAGAGCTAAGGGATTTCCTATCTCTATAATGAATAGTGAATGTAGGGCGGCTTCAGAGGTTTGACCTCCTACACTAGCAAGTAAAAGGGTTTTTGGACTCTACAACAAGTGGTTCTTAATCCATGTTTTGGAGTAATATTGATGCCTATACATGTGGCGGTTTCGCTCAATTAAGAGGCCTCCCAGTCCCTTAGAATTTTTTTTGAAACATCTCAAGGATATTGAGGGAGAAATTCGTTGGTATAGGACATACACACTAGGTGATTGAAGACTTTCCCAATAATCACAATTATTTATATAGCGGACCAAAACAAAGTACCGCTTGGGTCATTCCCTCTCACAAGTTGGGAGGTAGGCCCTCTAAGGGTAAAAAATCAATACAAATACAATTTTTTTGATCTCCAAGATCGCACAAGGCACGAGGATAGAGCATACACAATATGTCTACCTCACAATAACATGATGTTCATTTTAAAAATAAAAATCCCAAAACCAAATGTGTGGGTGATTATGCAAATTCCAAAAGTTGTTTTTGATTCTCAAGATCACCAAACGGTGTGAGAGAAGAGCATACACACCTTAAGAAAAGTTACAAACCACAAGACAATGAAGACACTATTTATTTTTAATCCCAAGCACAAATGTGAGAAAGATACTCAATGCAAGATTGTTGTCAATTTTAGGTCCCCAATGAGTGAAAATGCAAGTTATTTTTAACTAATGAGTGAAGAAATGCAAGTTGTAAATTTTAAGCCCAATGACTTGTAAATGAAAGGTTAATTTTAAGCCCAATGAGTGTATGAAAATGAAACAAGATAGATAAGTTAGCAAGATCAAATGAAATTCATCCTTTCCACTTCTACAACACCTTTACAACAAAATGCAAGACCACAAGACAAAGAAGACAATGATTTATTTTAAACCCTCAAAGAAATATTTGAAAGAAGACACTTGATGCAGCATTGTTGCTAATTTTAGAACCAATGAGTGGATATGCAAGGTTAATTTTAAACCAAATGAGTGACGTATGCAAACTTTTGTTGTAAACTTAATCCCAAATGATTGAATATGGAAGTAAATTTTATCCAAATGAGTGTGATTAAACATAAATTAAAAGTGTGACAAGAAAAAAAGTTATCAAAATCAAATAAAAATTCCTCCTTTCCACCTGTGCCACATGCTGCAAAGCCAATATTAGTACCATAAAACCCTAATTTTGTAAATTTCATATGAACATTTACATGCAAACAAAGAAAGTGAGAGATTATGAGCTATTTAAGTGGAGTTGAACAAATGAAATCAAATATTATTAAAATTAATAATTCCATGGAACAAATGCAATTGGAAATAGATGATAAGAAATTTAGGCAAAATGAGTTTAAAAATTTACTAGGTAGAACAAGTATTGTATAAGATTTTACATGCAAGCAAAAAAAGTGAGAGATGATGCTATAATTGGAGTTGAATTTTCAAATGAAATCAAATATTCTTGAACTTAAGAATTCCATGGAACAAATACAATTGGAAATAGATTCAATTTAAGGAAATGGAAAATGATTTTTCAAAGTCACTAGGTTTTGTATTGCATATGAATTTACATGCAAGCAAAGAAAGTGAGAGATGATGAGCTCTATAAGTGGATTTGAACAAATTTCTATCAAAGATTGGAAATATCTGTATTCAATTTAAGGAAATGGGAGAATTAATTTTCAAAGGACCACTAGGTTTCAAGTATTGCATACATGAATAAAGTTTATGCAAGCAACTTCGAAAGTGAGAGACATGATGAGATATGAATGGATTTGAATGGAGTTTAATGTAAATGAAAGTAAGAATTCCATGGAAAAAATTTGTAATGATGATAATGAACTTATGACAATTTAAGGATATGATATGCAACATGAGACCAAATGAGATTATGACTACTAAGATTGAAAGGTATGCCAAATGAAATAAAGGGGATAAACATTTGGACCTAGGAAAAAGGATGCTAACCAATCTAGATGCTAACAAATGTTGTTCTTTTTAAGGTCAATGAAGTGAAAATGCAAGGTTGTTCTTTTTAAACCAATGAGTGGATTTATGCAAGGTTGTTGTTCTTTTTAAACCAATGAACTTGAAAATGAACTTCTTGTTGTTATTTTTAAACCAATGAACTAGAAAATGAAATTTTATTTCATGTGCACTTTTAGATCTTCAATCACTTCCTAAAAATCCATATATATAATCACTTGTAAATTTAAAAAACTTCACTAAGTGATATGGAGTGTTTAAAGGGAATTGTACAAGTGAGTCAATCAATACCCTTGTGTGTAATTACAATATAAAGATCCACATTGTTTTAATAGGAAAATGGTTTATGTAAACCTAGGGTAGGGAAATAATTTGACAAAATTTAATAGATAAAATAAAAACCATGATAAAAAAAGATAAACCCATGTATGAAGATATAATAATTAGTATTAACTTCCAAGTTATCTAACATGGTTTTCATAATTGGAAATATATTTATAAGGAAAAAATTGAGGTGTTAATAAAGGTCCTAAACGAGAGAGAGAGAGAGAGAGAGAGAGAGAGAGAGAGAGCATGCACCTTGTTTCTTTCTATGATAATTTTCCAAGTTTTGTTTGCACCTCTTTTTTTCTTATTCTTTTGAATATTTTTGTTGAGCATTTTTTAAATTTTTGCTTGTTCTCCCATTTTATTCTTCAAGTAAAAGATGACTCAACACAAATCCTCTACCAAAAGTAAATTCTCCTCCAAAATTTTCCTTGATTGATTAAAATGCAATGTCTTCTCCAAAATTTTCCTTCATTGATAAAAATGCAAAGTTGTCTTCTCCAATATTTTCCTTGATTGATAAAAATGAAAAGTTCTCTTCTCCAAAATCTTCCCTCCCTAATAAAAATGCAAAGTTCTCTTCTCCAAAATCTTCCCTCCTTGATAAAAATGCAAAAATATCTTCTCCAAAATCTTCTCTCCTTGATAGAAATGTGAATTAATCTTGCAATGATATGGAAAAATGAAAATATAAGCTTGTATTTATATGCATATGAAATTAAAATTAAAATTAAAAATACATTCGTTGGCCAAGGGTTTGAGTGGACATCGACCAAGGGTTTGCTCTAACCACCCTGACAATTTTTTTTAATATTATTTCAAAGGGGTTCGAGTGAACACCCATTCGCTCAAACCCCCATTTAAGAGAATGGGTCAAGGTGGGTTCGAGCAAAGGGGGGTTCGGTCGAATCCCCCTTTTTTCCCCTTCTCCCCCAAAATTATACAAATTTTATCCTTTCAAAGCTCGAGTTGAGGATGAAATGGAGGAAAATTCAAAGATCCAACTGGATGATGGTAGTCCTTGGAATGAGCTATCCATAGAATATAATTTTGATATATTTTTGTTTTATTATGTAATTTTTTAGTTTAATTAAACATAGGCTTTTCATTGAAAAATCAAGCTCTTTGTTCTGCACATGTGGAAAAATAGTAGATTATCAATTTTTTTTTTGAAAAATATGTTTGGGCTAGGTATTGATGTCCTTGATCTAGTAAAGAAAATTGAATTTTGATACATGCAAAAAAAGTTATGTTGTATACAGTTCGCCTATGTCTAAATTGTATTGGTTTGGCTTCAAAACTTGATTAAGAAAAAATATTCAATAAAACACTATGAAACCAAATGAACTTGCTACATATCATAGTTACAAAGATAAATTTGAAAAAAATATAATTTTATCCTTTATAGAAAAAATATTATGTTGTTTACGGTGAGCATCACTTTTTAAAAATGGTGTTTACTGATAAAAACTAGTTTTCAAAGGAGATGGAAAAATAAATGAAATATGATTCAATTTTTTTTTAAACATATATTTAGAATATGTAGAAAAAATGTCACAAATCACTATTTTGCATCATCTTCAAATTCCTCATGGTTTAGCAGCTATAGGTGCCAAAATGTGAAGATTTAGTTAAGAAAATTTAGTTCAATGTCCGGTTTGGCCAAAAATTGTAAACCACTATTGTGGGATCACCCTTAGGATTAAGGTGCTATCCACCTTGTCATATGCCATGGTTCCAACATCCTTTCAAATGTCTCTAGGTACTTAGGGTGTATTGGAAAAATATTCTATAATATTAATTCTCACCATTATTTGTAATATACTCATAAGGGGTGATGAGTCCACTAGCAATGGAAAAGGTGATGTGTGGACATAAATATTTAATATTATTTTCCCCACATGTGGATGCCTAGAATGGGATAATAAAAGATAAGGAAAAGTATAAATGAGTGACTATTAGGATTCTCCTAGTGGGTGCTTGGAAAGAGGCAACATGTGTCACTTGGTTTTTCATTGTTTATTGCATTTAATGTAACATTTATCTCTCAAATATGTTATGAGCGGATGGATGAAATAGTGTGATGGAAATGGATATATTAATGATGGGGATGATAGGAATTATGAAAATAGATATAAGATAATGGATTTCACTTACAAGGACTATCTCGTAATAGGATAACATGTTTTACCCAAGCTAATTGTTTGGATAGTGCTATGTAGGTGATAGTATGATATGGGATAGTATATGGTCAAAGGAAATGAACATGCCAAGATTTTTCTTAAAGATTTTTTTGAAGTATATGCCCCTAGTCTTTGTGAAGATCAATGTGGATAGGGAAGATGAATTAAAATGGAATGGATTGGATGGATAGTGGTGTTAAGATAAAATAACATGATGTATGAGATAAGATACTTAGGCACACATGGATAATATATTTTACACCATGACACCCAAAATTGGCTTTTTATCATGATAATTTCCCAAAGCATCATAAGAATGGTTTTTACTAGAGGATGATTTTTTATGTTTTTTTTTTCCACTTTTTATTTTTGATTTTTCGCTCCACACGATGCCTGCTTGCTAGGTTTTAACCATGGTACTTGCTTAAGGCACCACCAAAGTGGTATTACTAGAGTATAGTTTTTATCTTTATTATTTTTTCATTTTTTCACTTTTAAAAATATTTTTCTCCTTTTTTGAATGAACATCAACTATGTGGGACCACCTGGTGGTGTTGATGTAGAGAATGCTATCATAATGTGCTAATAATGTCTTGCCTTGAGGAGTTTCTTTTCCAATATAAGATCACTTATATATAGCCCATGTATGTTATTGTGATCCTTGTTGATACTAGGATTAGACATCAAAATATACACATTGTGATAGAGTGCCATTAGAGTCCTTATGATAAAGTGTTGGTGCTAGGACACGATGAAAGTGGAATTTGGGATTTTTGGATTTTAGCCGAGTTGTTGGATTTAAGATGTGGATGAATTATTTGATAGTTTTGATGTATGATTTATTATTTTCCAAACTTGGGATGGTGGATGATGGAGTGTGGATGAGATATTTTGAGTTTTTTGGGACCAACGATGTTTTTTGTGTTGGTATTGAAGAATTTTTTGAAATATGTAGAAAATTGTAATAAATGGAGGGAATTTTTTGATGTGGATCCATAGTTTCATTGACTATTGGATTTGGATTTGGATTGGATGCTTTACATGATCCAATTTTCTTTGGAATCCATTTCAAATTTATGTGTCCACTTTGACTTTTGGATTTATTAGCTTCAAAAACTTGTCTTTTATCTTTTTATTTATAACTTGTATTTTTCTTTTGTTGGTCCCAATTAGTGGAATGAAGGATTTAAAAATTATGGTTTATGGTGTGGATGGGTGGAGTGTTGGAAACAACCTTCTTGTAAGGACTATTCATGGCCCCTATTTTGATGTTTGAATTAGATAAAGTTACCCCTAGTTTCATGGAGGTACCAATAACATCATTAAATTTATTGATTGATGAATAACCAAGACCTTGATACTTAGAATTGTCAAAAATATGTATTGGTTCTAAAACACCTTGTTCATGTAGGCCTAATCCTTTTCCTTGATACTACATCCATTGAAAAATTCTATTGGCAATAGGATATGTGTTGTGTTGGAAGCAAGATTCTAAATCTTATTTATGTTGTTGGGAATCATAAACCATGGTTTTCTTCTCATCATTAAGAAAATTTTCTTTGATAAAAGTGAGTGCTCCAAGTTGACATGATATTGGTGCTTTTTCATTCTATGGGATGTTGATCGGATCTATAGTATCTTGTTGATCAATATATTCAACATGTGTTTGAGGACTAAGGAACTTAGTTTGTTTCTCTAAATATGTTGTTACCTCAAAGTCAATATAAAAACCCTCTTCATAGTCATTTTCTAGAATGCCATCATGGAGTCCTATGAACTCAACTATAGCTTCATCATTTTTAAATATGTCTAGAGAGAAATAATTTTGTTCCAGATGAACAAGGGGAGATCATCTATGTGTCCATAGGAATAAAGTGTCTCATATACGGAAGTGGATGTTATTGGAGTATGGATGGGGTTAACTTTATTTTTTTTGGGATCATAGATGGGATGGAAAGAGACGGGGTCATGAATGGAATGGAAAGAGGTTATGGGATAATTATGGAATTATGGAGAGATGGGATCTTTATCAATGTTAGGATGATATTAGAGGATTTGGGTAACTTGATCTTGACTCATTTCAAATATTTCTTCTTTATGCTTTGGATTATGTTCTTGACATAGGTCTAGTTCTAATAATGGGATATGAATAAGGGAATCTTGGATAGCCTCAATGCATGGTGGTAATGGATTTTGAATAAGAATATTTGGAGTAGGAATGATGGGTGATAGAGGGAATGATAGTACTTTTTCTAATTTTTTTTTTATCATAGATTAGACTTGTATCAAATTTTGGATTAGATTGGAGTTCATGATTATCTATCATGGATAACCCTTGGATAAATTTTTGAGATATATGATTATTAGATGATTTATTTGATGGGGATAGTGTGTATTAATGTTAAAAATATTTTAGGGATAAAGGATTGAAAGGAGAGATGGAGTCTTCTTGTGGGAAACCTTCTTCAATATGACCTATTATGGATTCAAATTAGGTGGATATGTTATTAATAGGAATGTTGTTAATTGCAATTATTTTTGAATGAACCATTGCTAGACATAGATGGGTGATTTTGATCATGCTTGGGAAAAGTATCTTTATATATGCCTAATTTATCATTATGTGGGCTATGGATATTGATAATGTGATTATTTTTGGATGAATTATTACGATGATCTTATTGATAATGTTTCCTTGGTCAAAAAAATCCTTAATAGGATTTTTAAATTTAATACAATCAAGGGTATATTATGTCCTATGGCCCTATGATATTCATAATATTCATTATCTTTGTACCAAGAGGATTTGAATTGAGGTTCATATTGACTAATTTAAAGTAATGAGTTTGGATTGGACCAATTTTTCTAAGGTCAACTCAAAAGGTTCCCCTAGAGGAGTGTATTTTTAATTTGGTCTAAAGTTCTATCTAGGAGGTCCTCTAAGAATGATGAAACCTCGAGTATTTTATTAGATTTTTAATGATGATTGTTCATTTGATATGTTGTTTCAAGTATGAGTATTGGTGTTGTCATTGATATATACAATTTTTGGTGTTGTCATTGATGTCAATTATATGAGAAGGAGTTTGTTGCAAGGATGTGATGTTGGTGTTGAGTTGGTTTTTTCCCTAATAATAATTTGATTAGTTTCATTATATTGTCATTAGTAAGCTACTGGTGTCAACCTCTAGTGTTGCTTTGATAAGATTTTGTCTATGGATGTATAGTTGAGTTGCTATGATGCAATCGGCTTGATGATGATGAATAAGTACTGAAGATGTTGATGATATGTTTTTAGTGCTTGGTTTCTAAGTTCTTTTGAGAAAATTTGAATAAAAAAGAGGAAATAGTTTGTTTTAGTGATATTTTGTGTTATCTAGAGTAGCATTCTAATTTGGCTTTGTATTTATTCTGGGCTGAATATCTTCTTGTATGGTTCAAATATGTTGATCATAGGTGTTCTGGATCGTGGTGGAGAGGAAGTTGTGTTTACCAATGTGTGAACTGTATATTGCAGAGGTATCTAAGAGAAATGTTTTTGCTCCAAATTTATCCATAGAGTGGTTCTAGGTCTTGTAGATTTGGAAGTAAGATTATAGAATTTGTATATTTATTCAATTGAAGTTGTTTGAGGTTTGGTGATTCAAAAATTAGTTTCTTGAGTTGCAGTGTATGGCAGTTATTTGAGTGTACTAGGTGTGTACATTCTTCAAGTGGAATTTGTTGTGAAGGAATTTTTTGGATTTTAGGGTGTTTGTGGAATATTCTATATTGTATTAAAATGTTATGTGGTGTGCATGAGTCATCTTTGGATTTGAGGAAGCTTGTACGTAAGTATTAATGGTGTTAACACAAGTTCAATTGATCTTGGATATTTACGCTAATTATGAAGCTACTTCGGTGTTTGCGAAAGTGTGGAATGGTGTGTATGAATGGATTTGGGTCCTAGCTAAGGTGTTTTATGGTTTGCTTCCATTCCTTTCGACCAAAAAATATTTTGGTGCCAACCTAATTTTAATTTGCATGATTGAGGTGCATATCCAACCTTGGAGAATGTTTTTCAAGGTTGAAGATGGTATAAATAAGTGTTGAGTAATTGAGGGATGATAAGATAGATGAGTATGATGCGAGTTATGCGAATTGTAGAGTTGTAGGGTGTGAATTTATGCAGTGCAATGTGAGCTTTCATGTGTTAGATTATTGAATGAAGTGAGAAGAAGGTGTCTACAATTATTAAGAAAGATAGTAAAAGTGTTGGTGATGTTGTGGTGGATTTATCTATTGAATTGAGATGGATTTATCATTTTAACACTCTTCTCTATCTTCTTTTCTATTTTGGCAGTGAGACTTTTCCTTCTTTTGGGAGTGAGCCCTCCAATAGTGAGCCCTATTGTATTCGGTGTTGATATTACTTTATATTGTGAGCTAGTCCTCACCATGGTTTTTTCCATCTTGATTTTTCCATGTAAATTTGATGTTTCTTTGTGTATGGTGTTGATTTGGTTCTATTTTTGTTATTTTATTTCATGATAAATCACTTTAATAGATTAAGGGTTAATTGGATTAATGTGGATCTAATTTTTTTTGAGGGATTTGAAGTTTTAAGGTACAACTAATTCACCCCCCTCTCAGTTGTCTTATGCATTCAACAATTGGTATCAAAGTAAGGTTCCTTGGAAGAAAGATTAATCGCGAGAGATAGATTTGGGATGGCACACAAGAAAGATGTTCTTATGTTTGATGGATCAGATTATGCATTCTAAAAGACAAGGATGGAAGGTTTTTTGGTTTCTCTTGGATTTGAAATCTAGAGGTCTGTTGAGAGAGGATATAGTATTATTGCAAATGGTCCAAGCACTGATGATGAGATCAAGGCCTATGAAAAAAATGGTAAAGCAAGGTATTCTCTCTTAAGTGGTTTTTCTAATTTTAAATTGGTGAAAATTATGAATCTAAAAATTGCTAGAGAAATTTGGGTAAAGTTAGAAAGCATTTATGGAGATGATAAGATCAAGCAAGCTAGGATGCAGAATTTGAAGATCATGTTTGAGACCCTACGAATGTCCAAAGATGAAAATATCACAAGCTACTTGTAGAAGGTGGATGAAGTTTTCAATGGTATCTGAGGTATTGGTAGGGAACTAAAAGAAGAAGTGGTAAAGAAGGTAATCAAAAATATTCCTCAAGCTTATAGCCATAAAGTTTTTGCTATTGAAGAATTACAAAATTTGAATCAATATACCAGAGATCAATTGTATGGTTATTTAACTACCTTTGAAATGAGAAAATTTGGTACAAGTAGTACAAAAGTTGAGACTGATTTTAAGGTTGGAAAATCAGAGAATACCATGGAATCAGATTAGGAGGATCTTGATGACATGGAAGCTAAATTTGTAAGGATAATGAAAAAGGGTACTAGAAAGTACAAATGAAAGTTTCCTTTCAAATGTTTTAGTTGTGGAAAGATATTCCATTATGCTTCCAGATATCCAAATAGAGCTTTGAATGGAAAAAATAGGGAGAACAAAGGTAAGATGATTAATAAAAGTTATTATGCTAGAGAAGATGTAAGTATATCTGATGATGAATTTGATTATGGAGATGATGATGATGGTGAATTAATTTTCACGAGTTTAAAATATGAAACTAATTCTGCTAACTTTGAGAGATGTGTGAAGGAAAGGGCTCTAGAATAAATTTCTAATATTGAAGGCACTTTGGTGTTTGATTTTCATGCTAGACAAGATAACTATTGGATCATTGCCAGTGGATGCTCTAATCATATGACCAGTGATAAGAGTAAGTTTGTTAAACTTGAAAAAAATGAAGGAGGACTAGTTAGGTTTGGTGATGATATATCTACTAAGATATGTGGAAAAGGTTCAATCAGTTTTGATGGAAAGCATAACACTGATGATGTTCTTTATGTTAAAGGGTCAAGACATAACCTCTTGAGTGTTGGAAAAATGTGTAGTAAGGGATATAATCTTATGTTTTAGGATGATGGATGTGAGACCAAAAAAGGCTCTGAAACTATGATTACTTTTGGAAGAAGGACAAATGGAAATTTCTATCAGCTCAAAGGTGTTGATGGTTATTGTTTCATGACAGGAAAATGTTGTTTACAAGGAATGCCAATTTGGGAAGCAAGGAAGAAGAAGTTTCAAATTCAAAGAATAATATTCTACCAAACTATTGGAATTGGTACATACAGATCTTTGTGGTCCTACCAGAGTAAGAAGTCTCCAAGGTGATAGGTATTTCATGCTATTGATTGATGATTATTCTAGAATGACATGAGCTACTTTTCTTAAAGAAAAATCAGAAGCTCTAGATAAGTTTAAATCATTCAAATTTATGGTTGAGAATGAAATGGATATAAACATCAAATGTTTGAGGTTTGAAAGAGGTGGAGAGTTCACCTCCAATGAGTTTAGTATCTTTTGTGAGAATCATGGAATAAAGAGGCATTTGTCTACCCCTAGGACTCCTTAGTATAATGGAGTGGTTGAAAGAAAGAAGATGATTGTTCAAGAAGTTTTAAGGACAATGATGAAATAAGAAAATGTACTAGAAGTTTATTGGAGAGAAGCAATTCATACTATTGTTTATATACTTAATAGAGTGAAATCAAGAGAAAACAACACAAAGAATCCTTATGAGCTATGGTACAAAAGGATTCCTACTATCAAATAATTCAGAGTCTTTGGAAGCAAATGCTATATCAAAGAGATGAAGAAAACTTAGGAAAGTTTGATGCAAGGTCTGATGAAGGTATCTTCTTGGGATATTCTACTAGAAGTAAAGCTTATCCGTGCTACAACAAGAGGCTAAAAAATATTGTTGAGAGTGCAAGTGTGAAGGTTGATGAAGATCTACAAAAGAATTTAGTGGTGATAGATGGTTATGATTCAAATGAGTCTACTTTCAAAGAAGAAGAAGAAAACGCTAAGGAAAAAGAAGTGAAAATTGAAGAGGAAGAAGATCCATAAAAGGTTCCTAAAACCACTAAGTATGTGTACAAGAATAATTCTGAAGAAAAAATATTGGTGATAAGAGAAAAGGTGTAATGACAAAAAGGAAAGTTGTTGAAGATCAGGTAAATCTATGTCTAATTTCTAAACTTGAACAAAAAATAGTGTTGAAACATGAAAGGATGAGTATTGGATCAAGGCTATGTAAGCATAACTAATGTAGATTGAGAAGAATTAGACTTGGGAACTTTTCTCAAGATTTGATCTTGTTGCACACAAGTTTTGTGGATGAGGAAAACATTAAAGGATATCAAAGTGGTATATGATGAACCAATTTCTATCTTCAGTGATAATACAAGTACTATCATTATTTCAAAGAATCTGGTAATGCATTCAAGGAAAAGCATATCTCAATCTGGTATCAATTTTTGAGAGAGAAGGTTGTAGAAAATGAAGTGAAGCTTTAATATGTTCCTACAAAGGATTAGGTTGTTGATATATTTACTAAGGATCTTCCTAAGGATACTTTTGAGTATCTCCAAGAGAAGTTGGGGTTATTGCCCCTCCTTTGAACTAGATGCATAAGAAGATGCATCACTCTAGTGGATCCCAAGATTCATTATTTGGTCTAGACTGATGTTGGTGGATACCTCTCAAGGGGAGTAGGTAGTGGCATTATTGATTGTTGCAGTTAGGATGAGTGAGTGTTGTCATTGTGAAATGGTTGTTGATTGATGCATCTTGGTGTGTGCTCCTAAGGGGGAGTATCCAGAGTAGTAAATAAAAGGAATTTGCAAAGAAGTGGTGAAAAGTGTGATTAATGTCAAAGGGGGAGAATGAATGATGCAAGTATTTTTTCCCTTTTCCATTGATGTGAAAGGGGGATAGAGTAATGTGAAAAAAATATAAGGGAGAGAGAGTCATGTGAAAAAGACAAGATACAAAGGGAAAGAGAAAGAAATGAGTCAGTTATTTAAGGTGGAGAAAATAGATAATGAATTGGTATGGATCAAGAGTATTGATGATTAGAGTTGTTGTGTTGTTGATTCTTTTTCACATGATGTGTTGCCATAAATGAAAAAGGGGGAGATTATTGCAAGTATGAGTATTTGGTGTTGTCATTGATGTTAACAAGTTTTGGTGTTGTCATTGATGTCAACTGTATGAGAAGGATTTTTTTGCAATGATGTGCAATTGGTGTTGTCCTTGATGATGCTTTGATTAGTTTCATTATGTTGTCATTAGTAAGCTACTAGTGTCAACCTCTAGTGTTTATTTGATAATATTCTATCTATGGATGTATGGTTGAGTTTCTATGATGCAATTGGCTTGATGGTGATGAGTAAGTACTGAAGATATTGATGATATGTTTCTGGTGCTTGGTTTCCAAGTGCTTTTGATAAAATTTAAATAAAAAAAGAAATAGTGTGTTACATTGATATTCTGTGTTGTAGAGTAGCATTTTGATTTGGCTTTGCATTTATTCTGGGTTGAAGATATGCTTATGTGGTTTAGATATGTTGATCAGAGGTGTTCAAAGGTGTTGCATCCAAAATTTGGTGTGTTGGATCGTGGTGCAGAGGAAGTTGTGTTCACTAGTGTGCGAGTTGTATATTGTAGAGGTTTCTAGGAGAAACTATTTTGCTTTGCATTTCTCCTAGAATGGTTTTAGGTCTTTAGATATAGAAGTAAGCTTATAGTGTTTGAATATTTCTTCAGTTAAAGTTGTTCGAGGTTTGGTGCTTTGGAAGTCAATCTTTTGATTTGCAGTGTATGGTAGAGTTATTTGAGTGTATTGGGTGTGTACATTCTTCAAGTGGACGCTGTTGCAAAGGAATCTATTATATTTCAAGATGTTTGTGGAATATTCTAGATTGTGTTAAAATTTTATGTGGTGTTTGCGAGTCATATTTGGATTTGAGGAATTGTGTACTTGTGTTAATGGTGTTAACACAAGTTTGGTTGACCTTGGGTGTTTACACTAATTGTGACACTACTTCAGTGTTTGTGGAAGTGTGGAATGGTGTGTATGAATGGATTTGGGTCCTAGCTAAGGTGTGTTGTGGTCTTCCTTCATTCATTTCTACCAAGAGAATGAATTTGGTGCCAACCTAATTTAAATTTTCATGGTTGAGGAGCATAGCTGACCTTGGAGAATGTTTTCAAGGTTGAAGATGGTATAAATAATTGTTGAGTTGTTGAGGGATGATAAGATAGATGATTATGATGTGAGTGATTTGAATTGCAAAGTTGTAGGGTTTGAATTTCTACAGTGTAGTGCAAGCTTTCATGTGTTATATTATTGAATACAATGATCAAAAGGTGTCTAAAATTCTTTAGAAATATTATGAAAGTGTTGATGATGATGTGGTGGATTTATCTGTTGCTTGGAGATGGATTTATTATTGTAACACTCTTTTCTATCTTCTTTTCTATTCTAGAAGTGAGCCTTTGACAGTGAGCCTTTTCTTTCTTCTAGGCAGTGATCCCTCCGACAGTGAGCCCTATTGTATTAAGTGTTGATATTACTTGATATTGTGAGCTAATGCTCATCGTGGTTTTTCCCATCTTAGGTTTTCTAGGTATATATGGTGTTGATTTGGTTCTGTTTGTATTATTTTCTTTCATGATTAATCACTTTAACAAATTAAGGGTTAATTAGATTAATGTGGATTTGAATGTTTGTGAGGGATTTGAATTTTTAAGGTACAACTGATTCACCACCACCCCTGTCAATTGTCTTGTGCATTCAAAAAATGTTTGTATGTTTTTAGCCCATAGGTAAGTTTTGTCATTATATTGAAGGCAATTGTTCTTATTTTCATTATATTTTTTTACAAGAACCTTAGCGATGAGATCTTTCTCAATAGTTATCCATTTTTCTATAATATTGTTAAAGATGTTAGCACATTGTATCGTTAAGTGAAAGCCAATTTTTGAGTTAAGATTTCTAACAAAGACATTTATGAGCTATTTTTTTAGGAATAGACCATTTGCATCTACTAGCCATGTTTCTCTAATGTTGTAGGAATGAAGTAAATGTCTCTCCCATTCATTTTTGTGTGCTACATTAATCAATCACGGATACTTCATGTTCTATGTTGTGGGAGAAATGACCATTAAAATTTTTAAATAGTTACTAGAATTTCCTAATACCATGTTGTAGGTGAGAGAACTAATCTATAGCTTGTCCTCCTATACTTTAAGGAAAGAGGTGTATTATGTATGTGCCATTATAGAAAACCTCTAGGCATGCTATGTAAAATTATCATATGTGTTCTTAAGGATCTCCTCTTCCCTTGTTCTTTTAAAAAATTGGAATTTTAAAGTTGTGAGGGAAAGGAATTATAGGAAATGTTCTATAAAATAGATAAGGAAAAATGTCTTTATATCTTTTCTTCATTTGTCCTAATTGCATGTCAATAATATTTTTGTGCAAGCTTTATATTTGTAATTCCAAGTCATTAGTGGGTGTGTTGATGGATATGTTAGTTTGAGGTTGACTGGTGAAAAATGAAGGGGTCAATGATTGATATTGTGGAACATTGAATGTATTGACTGAATGATTATGGCATTGGAGGATATATTATTGTTTCCATGGAATATTGGATGTATTGAATGAATGATTGTGATATCGGGGGATAGATGAATCTTGTTGTGAGATGTTGGATGTATTAAATGAATGATTGTGATATTGGGGGATATATGATTGTTGCTATGAATTGTTGGATGTATTCAATAAATTTGAGATATTTGTGGATAGATGATTGCTATTGTGAGATGTTAGATGTATTGAATAAATGATTGTGATATTGGAGGATAAATGATTGCTATTATGAGATGTTGAATGTATTGAATGAATTATTGTGATATTAGGGATAGACAGTTATTGTGAGATGTTGTAATTTGAAGGGAAGTATGATTGATGTTGTGAAATGTTAGATGAGGAAGATTGTGAATGATTTGGTATGTAAGTGCTTATAGGTATTCAGATATGAAAGATTATGAAACGTATGGGATGTGTGTGTTATCCAAAGTATAAATAACCTATGATGGTATTGTTGCGGGGTTTGGAAAGAATTTAAGGTGAACACATGAGAAGGTATGCCAAACCCATATTGAATATCATCCATGGTTGTACTAATGTTTGAATCACTTTGATTGGATTCCATGAGCTTTGTATGTAGATAAAAAGTATCAAGACCTTGGTGAATGATGTGTGAGATTAAAAATAGATAATTAATGATGTAGCAGTAATTCAAAATCACTTGTGTGGTGTTGGCACAAGTAAAAGAGAAAAATATCAAAAAATGATTTTATAGTATTTTCTACATTCTAATAAATCACATTTTTGGAGGCCTTTAGAGAAAAAATTGGGGTTAATAATCTCATCAATCCTTTGAAATGGTTATTGAAGGAATTATTTTCAAGGGATTGGAATTAGATCTCTTGGAGATATTTTCAACGATGTAAATAAGTCATAATTTTGATCACCAAGCCAGAAGTTATGAGCCTACCAAGTTGGGGTAGTAATGAATGATATAATTGATGGATTTTGACCCAAATTATTAATGATAAAATTAGTTGGGGTGCCCTATGCCTATTCTAATTCTAATTCTAATTTGGTGAGTGACTAAGATTTTGGTCAATGGTTTAGAAGCTCAAAAGGAAAATAAGATTGATACTGATCAAATGCACCACAATATTTATCAAATACACTAATATGCATGCCAAATGTGCTACAAGATCAATCAAATGAATAAAAATAGGGTCAAATACATCCATGTGTCTTTCAATGGTGTCACTGTACTATCAGATGCATCATTGTGTGAAAAGTAGGTTTCGAACTGACATAATGAGTTTAGCAAGTCTCAGATCAAAGGTAACAAAGTACTATCAAATGTGTTAATTTGTAGATCATATTAACCACTATGCATATCAGATGTGGTTCAATGTAGTCAGATGTGATAAAGGATAGTCAAATATGCTAAAAAATAATCAAATGCACCACTATAATACCAAATGCATCATAGTAGCTATCGGATGCATAATGTGACTATAACTAAAATTTTGTTGTGTTGATTGATTTGACAAGTTTTTTGGACTGATTTTGAATTTTTTTAATTAGCAAGAGATAAAAAATACTAGAGAATATGTTAGGTTGTGTGACATTTAACTTTCTAACCTATGCAATTTTTTATGTCTCCATGTTTCTTAGAAAGTGTTCTAGGGGACATGAGAGAAATGTATTTAATTTTGGCATTTGTAATTATATTTTCAAGATGGAATTTAATGTTTGTGGAGGTTACACACAAATAGAGGACCAAATTATCCCTCATATATCTTCACATTAGGAATGTGAAGAGTCTTGATTGGGTCACCAAGTTTGAAGGGAAATAAGTGTCATTGGTTTTCCATTTGCAAGCTGAATAATCATCAGAGCATCTTGAATGCCAAAAGTTGAAGGAGCTAAGGGTTAGGCACCCATGTTGAAGCCTTGTGTACATTAATTAATTTATTGTAATTAATCTTTGTTTTCTGAGGAAGTGTCATAGTTTTTTGCAAGTGGTTTTATCGCCTCTTGTTTTAGTTTACCATTGTGGTTTTGTTTCCCACAAGTTTTATAAGTTGGAGAATTGATATGGTAGTATCATCTTGTGTTATTTGTATGTGTATGTAAGTATATGGGTTTTAGGAGATCACCAAGGAAGTGTGTTGTGTTTTATCTCTCTTGTGAAGAAAAATAATATACTTACCCTATTTTCTCATGTGGAGTTTTTAATGAAAGAGTTTCTCCACTTAAATCTTGTGTCATATTTGTTTGCTGATTTTATATTATGGTGAATGTGCAATCATATACATATAACCAGATTTGGTAATATTATTTTCATATTTAATTACACATGCATAAGTTAATATTGCATCTTAGTTTCACCTTGTTTTCAATATTTGGTATCATAGCTAATAGTTCTGTTTAGAAGGGGACACCTTTCTCTTAAGTGTTGGAGGTTTTTTGGATGTAGTTGGAGCTTTTATTTTTGTGGAATATTGTATATTTATCAAGAATATTGTATACCATGTCTTCTACCTCTTTCCAAGATATTGATAAGTTCAATGATATGGGCTACAAGATATGGAAATTAAAGATGAAGGATCTATTAGAAGAAAAAGATCAGTGGTTGTTAGTTTCACAAGTAAAATAGATGCAATGAATTTTTGAAGATTGGAAAGAGTTAGACAAGAAGGTATGAGGAACCATGTAGTTTTTTCTTATAGATTCCATCCTTTTTAATGTCTCCATTGAAGAAATTGTATATAAGTTATGGAAAATGATAGGTGATATATATCAAACTAATTTTTTTATAACAAGTTATATCTCAAAATAAGATTATATTTTTTTAAAATAAAAGGTCAATCTATAGTGGATCATTTAAATTCTTTTAATCTGATCATAAGTCAACTTACATTTTTAGATGTTAAAATTGAAGATGAAGATAAATGTATCTTGTTTATTTTTTCTTTGCCCAAATCTTGGGAAAATTTAATTATTGCCACATGTAGTGGTAATGTAGAACCATAGATGGAATCCATGATCTCCATACTTATTTCAGAGGAGATGAGGAGAAATTACATGAATGTTAGCTCCCAATATACCTTTCATGTGTGGATTAGGTTGAAAGAGAAAGGGCCTAAAGGGGATAATAAGAAGGATAAGTATAAAGGAAATTATAAAACCATTAGAAAGAGTAGAGTAAAGTGTTACAATTGTGTTACAATTATGGTAAAAGAGGGGATGTGAAGAAGAAATGTAGTAGGAAGAAAAATAATTGTAACTCCTCAATGGAAAAGTCCTTCGATGATGATTTTGATGCTTTTTTAATTTCAACTAACTCTATTAGTAATGATGCTTGACTTATTGATTCAAATTACTCCTACCACATGAATCCTCACAAGGAGGGGTTTACCAATTAAATATAATATGATGAGGGATATGTTTTCCTTGGTGACAACAACACAAAGAGGATTGTTGGTAAGGGAAAGGTAAAGTTGTGTTTTAGTGATGAAAGGATTAAAATTCTTGATAATGTTTTGTATATTCTAGGACTTATAAGAAATTTAATTTCAATGTCCAAGTTGAGTGATTTTGAAATGCATGTGACATTTGATAAGTTTGATTGCAAGTTGGTAAGAGGGAATTTGGTGGTAGCTAAAGTATCTTAGATATGGACTTTGTTTACGCTAAACTCCTCTACTTTAAGTAAATATACCAATGTAACTAACACTAAAATAAATGTATGTTCTGGCACCATAGATTGGATTGCAGAGGTGAAAAAGGACTTAAGACTATCCTAGTCAAAAAGTTGGTTGACAACATTTTTGATTATTCTATTGGTAAAAACGAGTTTTGTGAATATTGTGTGTTTGGAATAAAATAGATCATCATTTTCTAGTGGAACTAAAAAAGAAAAGAGATTATTAGATATTATTCTTTCGTATGTATGTGGACCAATGGATGTTGGCTCTTTAATAAATATTGACATCATGTCTCTTTCAATGATGATATCTCAAGATACACTTGGATTTATTTTATGCATTCAAAATTCAATGTTTTCACTAAGTTTAAGGAATTTCAGGCCTTAGTTGAAAAAAAAAAACAAATTATAAGATAAAAGTGTTGAGGTCTAATGATGGGGTTGAATATTATTCCCAAGAGTTTGATGAATTTTGTAAGCTGAAATGAAGAAAAATAAATGTGGGGGTTACCAAAATAAGATTGAAAACCCAATTGGGGGACCTATTCTTCCTCAATTCATTAGGAAATGAGATCCACACAATGAAAGGACTATCAACCTTTAGGAAATTCAAGCCAAATGTGAATCTATTGATTTCCTTTTTTTGCAAGGATGGGGGTCCTGATTAAACAACACTTTGGGGAGAAATATTAAAAATAGTAAATCAAACCCAAAATGTAATCTACAACTTGGATCTAATAGATTAAGCTCAATACTGATGGAACCAGAAATTGAAATGAAAATTAGAGAGAGATAAGATGATGTGTATGAGTCACCTAAAGTGCTATGTTAAAGTTGATCTGGGACTCATTCACCTAGGGGTGTATGTGTCCCAAGTTATGGTTTGTTTGCAACTTTTGGGAGCCTCTGCTATAGATTTGAATCCTTCAATTTTCCTAGGTTTTCGGTTTGAAAAGCCAAAAATAAATTTTGCAAGTGAGTTTCCATGAGATGACAAATTTTATGACAAATTTTACAACTTTGAAAAGTTCTTCAATTTTTCTCTTCAAGAGATCTTCAAGACTTCTTCCACCTAAATCTACAAAGATAAACAAAGAGGGAAAAATGTTTTTTTTTTGTGAATGGGGGCTTGTCTTGGTCAAACCCCATTTTGGTAATAAAAACTTGAAATGGAATTTAGGTTTGCAAATTTGCATGAAATTGCTTCAATGGATGTGGATCTTGATCTTGAATCTTGATTTGAAATAGTTCTTTGAATGCTTGAATGGACCATGAAACATACATCATCATATTAGCTCCAATAGCATACATGATGCAAGAAGAATTTGATGTGACAATTGGGTCTTGATTGCTACAATAAATATTCACTAAATATTCTCTTGAATGTCTTGAATTTCTCTTGAAATTCTTTCATGAAAGTTCTCTTGATCTCATGAAAATATTCTAGGTGAAACATAGTCAAATGACCTTATATTTATAGGTATGTGACATTGATTTCTTGAAATTCAAATAACACAAGCCAACATATGAATATAGATTTGAATATGTTAAAATATTGCCAAAAAAATAATTTAAATTTAGGTCCTAGTTCTAAGTGAGGACACATTTTCCCATGGGTGAATGGGTCCTAGGTCACTCACCTAGGACACATTTCTCAATGAGAAGTGTTATGTTAAGGCATTAATGAATGTCAAGTTTCCTCTTCAGAAAATGTAATTAATTAGGCTTGGATTTGAATTAAAGGGGCCATTTTAGGTAAATTAAGCTCAATTAATTAAGGGAGCCCTAAATAAGTGTGAAAGTGTAAAGGGGTACACTTTACATCCCTTAAAATAAGGCACCATTAATCCCATTTTAATTAATAGGGCCCAAAACTTAACGTGAATATGTAAAATACATATTACAACACTAAATTAAGGCATAATTAAGTTCATTTTAATATTAATTCTAAATTAGGTGTGAAAATGTAAAAGGGATACATTTTCTACACTACATTTAGCCCCCACTTTAGTGAGAGAAAGATCACACGTGAAAAATCACACAAATTTAGATATTCAAGACACATATATGCAACAATGACAAGATTACTCAATCACACAACATCAAAGACTAGTGAGAACAAAGTAGGTGAATCAAGCCTCAACTATCCAATGCACTATGGAACATGTCTTAGCTATTTGTCCAAAGAATGTTCACAATCAGAACTTGATCTTCACTATGCAAACAACAATGCACACTCACTTTGAGCTAATGGAACCTCAGGCTGTCAACTAGGTGAGCCCCCAAGAAGTGGTTTAGTGAAAAAGTCATGTAAGGTCTATAGGCTCTCACTGTACTAACCATACCAAAGTTATCCCTTTGATAACTCCAATAGGATGCCACAAAAAAAATACTTCAAGATTCATAAGGCCTAACAAGATGCGTTATGCTAAGAACCTATGAGCAAGGAAAGGCTCCACTGGCAAGAAAAGTGTGTTATGCTTGGTGGCCTTGAAAGGGTTTTGAGCTTCACAAGGTTAGCAAGTTGTATTATGCTAAACAATTATGAACAAAAATGCAAGTAAAGGTTTGTTCAAAGGGATCTTTCTTAGTTTGTGTAAGGTCTCTTCTTAGGGAACATCATGCCTAATGTCTCCAAGAGAGGCCACATCTAGGGTAAGAGATTCACAATCTTAGGGAATGCAACAAATAGCATCACCACTAAGAGAAAATTTGTATGCTAATAAATATAAGGCTCTCAAAGGATGTCAAACCCAATGAAAACACCAAGAAAAAGATGCATCACAAGAAGAAAGAAAATCACACAATAAAATGTGAGGAATTTTTAAAATAATTCCAATGTATTCCCCCACTTTAAAGAAATTGCTAGCACCATTGTTGTGAGCAATTTGCCTTAAAGTAGCCAATAATCAATGCTAATCAATAAAGAAGTCATGAGAGCTTACTCAAAAATCCCTATGCCAAGTCATATGTTCCCAAATGAAGCTAAATCATGAATAAGGGGTTTCCCCCAAAATGAAATCCCAAAACACATAAGGGATCGAAAGATTTGGGGTCAAAAAATCTTTGCTACAATGTGGTTATAGAGCTCAAAAATGTCATTATTCCCCAAATGCTCATAGAACAAGAAGAATGACACATAGGAAGCAAAAAAAAAGAAAAATATTTTGGGTCAATATGGAAGAGACCTAAATATCTTGACACTTTGTGTCATTCCCAAAAGGAAAGAACATGACAAAAGAAAATATAAATGTTTACGTCATATAGAAGAATGTAGATATAAATAGAGGACTAGACATGAAGAGAGATACATCAAACATAAAAATATGGGGGAGATCGCATTACACATATGCAATCAAAAGAAAACAAAGACAAGATTAGTAAGGAACATGTGAGTCAACGTATAGCAGGTCATTTGCATCCCAATCTTGATCAATATATATGGAAGGCGAATAACTAGCCAAAGGGACAACATAAAGTGCCAAAACTAGGACAAGGCTATCTACCCCGTTGCGCCCACTAAGTGTAGGACAAGGATGAGCCGAGATAGTGATGAGAATGAGCTCCTTGCAATAAAGAATTATTTTCAATGAATGTTAAACATGTAATAGTGAGTAGCTATGATCCTACAACTATTACATGACAAGGAGAAAAGTTCACGATTTAAGGGACCATCTCTAGCATATCAAGTTTATCAAGGATTCTCCTTAAAGCATGACACTCATCAATAAGGTGCCCAAGAGTTCTATGATATGCACAATAATTCATGTTCTTAGGCTTGTTACCCTTACTAGGAGGTGGCAATGTAATCCATCCCATATGAATAAGATGTTCCATTTTTTGTTCAATTTATGTTTTAGTATGTAGGAATGACAATTTTTTGAGTTTATAAGGTTTTGATTTCTTGCTTGTTTCAGGATCTTGTTGAGGTTGATTGCAAGGAGAAGGACCTAAAGTGATCCTATCATCCTTGTGAGACATTACTTCATCATTATGAGGGAGCACACTCATATCCTTAGAAGCTATGGAGGGATAAGGATTTTGATATCCTAATTTTTTAGTATCTTCAATAGGAAGTTGCTCTAGAAGTTTGTGAACTTCATGCTCATTAGTTATGTCACATCCTTGCTTAGTTAATATTTTGAAGCCTTGGCCATAAGTCTCTTCTAGGTTGATTTGTGTGTTGGTCACTTTGTTAACATAAGATGGATAGGTATGCACTTGCTTAGAGGAGCTAGGTACACTCATTGTTGGAGGTTTAAGCTTAGTTTGTGACTCAATTTTAGGATTTAAAAGACCAAACATCTCAAATGGTGGGATGGTAGGGGGTGTTGGTTGTTATATAAAAGGGTAAAATTATACATTATTCTCAAGATTGTTAAGGAAATGATTTATGAAATTATTCATTCGATCATCATCTTCTCCAATGATGTCAAATTCAAAAGGAAATTCATTGGGAGTTGATTGAGCATGATTAGGTTCTACTGCATTAGGATAATTTCCAATAACACAACCTGAAATATCAATCGAAGACGTTAAATACCTCAATAGATTACCAATGCACATGTCCATTATGAAAGAGTTGATTGAAATGAAAATTTTCAAATCTTAAGCAAGATAATTTTTTGATTATTCTATATAAAAATATAAAAATAATGTATTGTAAATGCAATTTTGAATTCACACAATGTACTAAATTTATCAAATGAAGCTTAATATGATCAACTCTAAATATTTTTTTTTTTTTGCAAACTGAAACAAAAAATTGAAAACAATAATGTAGAATGTAGAAACAAATGTTTTAATGCCCAAAAGTTCAAGAAATGAACCTGATCAGGGACTCATTCGCCCAGGGGTGAATGGGTCCTAGGTGAGGGTTTTGAAAAATATTTTTTTGCAGATTTCTAAGTTAATTCTAGTGGTTTCCAGATTCTGATTTTAAAAAGTGAGTTACAGTTTGAATTTTCTATGAAACTAAGGTTGAATGTATATGCAAATTATGAAAAACTAGGATACCTAATTTGAAGTGCGATCTTGATTCAATTTTCAAATGAAAATGAATGATGATGCAATGATATGCAAAAGATTTGCAAAATGAATAATTTTTTTTGTATTTTTTAGATTTCAAGATATGCAAAAAATGTAATCCTAAAACCCTAAATGAAATGCAAAGTTAATAAAAGTTATGCAACCCTAAATGAGATTCAATGCAATGCAAATGAATGCAAGATCTATATCTAGGGTGAAAATGGACTCCAAAATCAGAAAAATGAAATTATCAAAACTTAGGTTCACTATAATGAAATGAAGAAAAATATGGTGGGGGTTACCAAAATAGGATTGATAACCCAATTGGGGGACCTATTATTCCTCAATTCATTAGGAAATGAGATCTACATAATGAAAGGACTATCAAACTTTAGGTGAGTCAAGTCAAAGTGTGAATCTACTGATTTCCTTTTTTTGCAAGGACGGGGGTCCTAATTAAACAACACTTTGGGGAGAAATATTAAAATAGAAAATCAAACCTAAAATTCAATCTACAACTTGGATCTAATAGATTAAGCTCAATACCGATGGAACCATAAATTGAAATGCAGATCAAAGAGAGATGAGATGATGTGTACCAGTCACCAAAAGTGATTTGCTAAAGCTGATTTGGGACTTATTCACCCAGGGGCTAATGGCACCTGAGTTAGGGTTTTTATACAAATTTTGGGAGACTCTACTATAGATTTGAATCCTTCAATTTTCCCAGGTTTCATGTTCAAAAATATAGAAATAAATTTTGCAAGTGAGTTTTTCGGAGATGATAACTTTTATGACAACTTTTGCAACTTTGACAAGTTTTCCAATTTTTCTCTTTAGGAGATCTTCAAGATTTCTTCCACCTAAATCTGAAAACACAATCAAAGAGGGAAAAATGTTTTGTTTTTGGTGAATGGGGGTTTTCCTTGGTCAAACATCATTTTGGTAATAAAACCTTGAAATGAAATGAAATAGAATGAAATTAATGATGAATGAACAACTCAATGCCACAACTCAGCAAACCCTTGGATGAACCTTGGAATTTAGATCTAAAAATTGCATGAAATGGCTTCAATGGATGTGGATCTTGATCTGAAACAATGATTTAAATGCTTGAATGGATCATGAAACCTACATCATCATATTAGCTCCAATAACATGCATTATGCAGGAAGACTTTGATGTGATAATTGGATCTTTATTGCTGCAATAAATATTCACTTAATCTTCTCTTGAATGCCTTGAATTTCTTTTGAAATATGCTCATGAAAGTGACCTTGATCTCATGAAAATATTCTAGGTGGAACATAGTGAAATGACCTTATATTAATAGGTATGTAACATTGATTTCTTGAAATTCAAATAAAAAAATCTGACATCTGAATATAGATTTAAATATGTTAAAATACAACCAAAAACATAATTTAAATTTAGGTCTTGTTGGTTCCTAGATCAACAAATTACTAAACCCTAAAAGTATGCCAAGCTTTATGATCATGTTCAACAAGTGATATGGCCAACAAATGAAACTAACCAAGGTGGTTATAATTTCTTTCTTTAAGGCTTAGCTATGCCTAGGAAGGTTTACCTTTATTCACTAATGATTTCTTATTCTTTGAAATTTAATGGTGATGATCAAGCAAATTGAAACCTTTTCCAAATTTTGAGATTTTGTGTGATCAATAATTTTTTTAATTAAATCACCCTCATAATATTTTTATTTAAATCATATTCTATCAATCTATTTTAAACTAGCATGAGGGTTTGAAATAGATGATACAAAACTAACTACTACTCCTACTTCTACAACTAAAAATTAAAAAAATGTATAAATGAGATTTTATGAAATATTGGTTTAGAATGGAGATGATCAATGCCTTCTTGTTGGAAAATGGAGTCAAAATATGGACTAATATGTGTCCTCCTTCTGGTTATAATTCTAGTTTTTTGGAACTTAGATGTTTATTAATTGCATAAACGTGCAATGAAGTAATTATAAGACTCTTCTTATTGATCCAAATGACTTTCTAGGTTACTGTGATTTATTTAAAAGGATTTAATTCTTACTTGAAGAAACTAGTTAAATGAACGACACAAAAAAAGAATGTGATTTGACAAACCAAATATATGCTTGATACACTTGACTTGAACAATAAGGAAAATTAAAACTAGAGACAACCACATAATTATATACAATGATTTTCAACAAACAACTAAAACTGGAATTTAGCCACCAAATTATAACTTCATTTCCATTGATCTGATTCAAAAGATTTTACAATGTATATCAAAATTCTCTTCTCCCCACCTCCTAACTATATCCTATAATACATTCTTGGTTTCCCTCTTATAGATAAATGAGGGAAGCGACAAGCTTTAGACTATTATATTTAAAAAAAAACCTTCAATTACCCCTTCATTTGTATAAACTAAAAGTATTAGTTATCTTTTTGTTTGTTCATAATTACAAAAATACAATTAATGAGAGAAAATATAAAACAAATTTTAAACATCAATGGACAGAGCACTTGTAGTACACCTAAAGTCCATTAATAATCATAAGGCACCCATAATCATATGATCTAGCAAGGTCCTCTCTCCTTGATGATGTACCCAAGGCCTAACACTTCGCTATCTTTGATACAAGGTCTATTCTTTTGGTGGAGCCAAGTATGTTTTCTCCCATTGGAACATTGCATAGTCATTAGGCCATTTGAATCCATGGATTTGTGGCATGTTAGCCAAGTGATTTCTCCATCTTTTATCTAGTAGTCCCTTAGCTTCTATGATGAATATGGAATAACCTGAATCTAGTGCAATCATCCCATCCAGAATTATTGAAACTATGGACATTTATCTCATGATCATTCTATAAATGAACAATACAATTTGGAACTATTTTATTGAATTCACTTTCCAGCCATCGAAGTCCTTAAGGTGCTCATAATCCCCTAGCATCCTTGGCACAAACCACTGCTTGAGTGTATGGAATTCCTCCATCTTTGATATGATCTTATGATTTTCCCTAGATATGTATTGAAACTCATCAATGACTATTTTTTCTATTTTTTCTCTTTAGGTTTTAAGGTTGCTGGAGCATCCACACTTCTTTGTAAGACTTTGGAAAATGTCACCAGGGTGTGATGGATGGGCTACCACTTCTTAAACAAGAGGTCTAATATTAGTACATGAGCCTTCATCTACTAAAGTTCATGAGAGATGGAAACATAGAATTCATATACATTCTCTATATTATCCATAATTATCTTGACTCTATACTCCAAGACCTTCTCGAATGTATTAACAATCTATCTTTTCACCCCTTCTTTGGTCTCTTCATTGAGTTTCTTCAAAATATAAATTTATTGTTTTAATGCATTTATCTAATTAGTAGAAACTATATCTGTACCAATCTTTTAAACTATGGGGGGTTGGTATACTATCATCTATGTGCTTTGATAAGGATTTGCTCCCTTCAATTGTTGTTTCAATTTTACATTTTCCATGAATAACTTGTTCACCTCATCATTCATGTTATTTTGTGTCTTTTCATATTTTGCTAGTCTAAGCTCCAAACCTTTGACCACAACTTGGGTGAACATAGCTGAGTGCATGGTCATGGTAGCAGCCTTTAATGTTGAGGTATCCTTAAGTGTCTTGACCATAGTAGCTCCTCGCATCTCTTGCATAACATCTAGCAGCCTGGGTTTTTATATATTCTTTTGTTTATCCCAAAAGGCTAGTGTTTCAATATTAGGATTATATCCTATATCGCTCATCCCTTCTTTTGAGTTGAATTCAACAAACAACATGTAATTTTATTGGTTCATCACCTGATCAAGCAAGAACATTTTCTATAAATCCATCCTAAGGATGATTAATATGTTACTCTTCAATACCATTGTTCTTGCCTCCTTTGGGATGATATCAATTTTATTTATTCTAAGCTTAGTAAAGGTTTGAGCAACAATATGATCATGTTGGGATTCATCTATTTTATCTTGTTAATCTGAATTCTCTCTTTAAATTCCAACATTTTCACTATGACCCAAAAGTCTTTAAATTATAGAGTTTTAATAAACTCACCATCTTCTATAAATATGAGAGAGGAAATCACCCTCTCATCCTCATGTATTTACTATTCTACTTGCATATGTACATCCTCTATTTCTTTAGGTTTGTGAGCCTCAATTTCAAGCTCAGGGAGTGGTTGGTCAACCTCAATGCCATCCTTTAGATGTATTAATACACTGGCCACCTATTTAGTATGTTGAACATGACAACTGAGAGGGGGGATGAATTAGTTGTAGCAATTTTAACCTTTAAAAATTTCATCATAAGTTAGATCAATAACCATTCACAAAATATTTTCTCTACTAATGTGATTAATCATTAAGTGTAGAAGCAAAAACTAAAAGAAGTAAAACCATACACATAATAACACTGGATTTATGTGGAAAACCCAATGAGGTATAAACCATGGTGAGGATTAGCTCACAATATAAGTAATTCCAAAATTGAATACAAAGGCTCACTACCAAAAAGGATCACTGCCAAGACAAAACTGATTGTCCAAAATAGGACTCACTGTCCAGTAAGGGCTTACTGCCTGAAGGGCTCACTGCCACAAAATTATAAAGAAGATAGAAGAGGATTGTCATAGAGAGAAAACTATCTCAATCCAACAAATATTTCCACCACCATTTTATCACATAATTACAGACATGCCTAAATGATAGAGTACACCTTCAACTCATTTCCTCTAGGAACTCACCACTTGAATTTTGCACTAATATGCTCAAACTCACATCACCCGCACTATTTCACATCTATATTGGATCTATCTTTCATCTATCTTTCTTCTATCTTGTCTTTCCCCAACATCTCAACATGTACTTATGACGTCTTCAACCTTGAAACCCATGCAAGGTCTACCATACACCATTTGTATTTACAAATTCAAATTATGTTGGTGCCAAAATATTCTATGGTCAGTAGAATTAGAATGAGGGTGATCCAAACACATACTTAATAAGGACCTAAATAAGTCCGAACATGCTTCACCACACTTCGTAAGTAGTGATTAACACAAGGTTGTCCATCACCAGTGTAAAATAAAGAAAATGATTAAGCACACACATCCTTAACATGATCCAATCTCTCTGGATAACAAACTTCATTTGAATACGGTCTTATCAGCTTATTCTCAGAACTGCAAGTCCTTCAAAGAAAAAATTCTGAGAAATTCAGAGCAACTACATTTCTCTTAGACCATAGTTAGACATACTGAAAAGCATAATCACATACTGGTGAAGCTATCTCGCACTGTAAAATGATCTAGAAGCCCAAATTATGGATACAACAACTACCAATAATCATGAACAATACCTCAGATCTATAAAAGCATAGAAAATATACTAAGTACATCTTAGAGAATATATTGAATACCTGCAAACCTTATTTATTACAATTTTCTCAATATCCTTGACATATACAACCAATAAACAACTTTCATGACATCAATGAAAACAACAACCAGTTGCCATCAATGGAAACACCTTCACACTTGCAACACTATATCCCCTACCTCTTCAAAAATTTGATATGATATAAGGGGGGTTTGATCCTGTGCCTTTTTCCTTTTGGGATCTGGTTGTTCTAGAGGTGAGTCTGATGAAACATATTGTCCTGAGGCAGTATCTGGGGGCTTTGAAATTATAATCCTTCCTGGCTTGTTAATGGAAAACTTGGTGGGCTTTGGGGATTTTCCTTCAGATTCCATTGTTGACTTGCCATATATCCTTCCAAAATTTTCAATCATTAATTGAATTCTTTTAAGAGGATTCACCTCTTCTACATATAATCCCAAAAAATAAATATCCTTTTTCTTCTTTTCTTCTTCCAATTTCATCAAGATTTTCCATTTTCTCTTTCTTTGGAATACTTATTAAGGTGTGACACAATTTCTTATTACATCCTCTATGTAGTCAACTTCATGTGTAATCCCTTCTTTGGTGAGAATTGTCTATCTCACAAAATTCATGTGTCCCTCTGGGTCAAAGAACCTTTCTATTTTAGACTTTAAAGAATATCTACCTTGTAAATAATCTTACAATTCCTCAAGAGTATTAGATCCAATAGACAAGTCTCCATACATAGTTAGGCCAAGATAGAATGTTCCTTTCTTTTGTCTCTTCATGACCTATTTCTCCATCCATAATATTTTTCACACAAACTCTAAAAGGCTATTCAAAGAGGAAAAAAATTAGGAAAAGCATGTTGAGCTTGTGGGCATCTATTAACTCTGATTACTATATGGTTAGGTAAGAAGAACCAATCTCCAAAGTTGTGCATATGCCCTTTCTCTAGCTTCAATGCTAAGGGTCTTAATAATTCTCTAATTTATAGATATAATCTTGGTGACACATAACCAAGAGTAGCCATAAATCTTACCACAAACTCATCATGATAGATTACACAGTCACAATTTTTACATCTGCTATCCTAGATGTAGCACTAGTATTGCACGGGCAACCTATTACCTTGTTGATCAATGATTCCTAGGCTCATTCTCTAGGTCCATTTGTCTCTATTCTGATATAAGATCAAGTGACATAATAAATAATAGCATTTGAAGGTAATAGGGGCCTTTTTCTCTTGTAAAAATCCCTTACGTAACCCTTTCTCGACCATTGAAGCAAAGTCAAATTCAATGTTTGCCTTAAGGTTTTGTATTCTCATTGCCATCATCATGAGGTTGACTAAAATTTTGTCCTAGGAATATATCCAAAGTAGTTGACATAAGGAAAAATAGGTCTTTATAATGTACACCTGGAAATTATCCACAACAAATGGTTCGTTGCAAGAAGGGGAGAGAAGTATTCTTCTATTGTTTGCACCCTATTTCATGTACATAGGAAGCTCATCACTCCTATAAGTATTCCTAAGTCTATTATAGTCTTCTTCACACTTTTGTAGGTCAAATTTAGTAAGATTTTTCTTATTCAACATAAAACATTCTATAATTGAATATTTTGTCAACACCACTAATGGTGAGCCATCTTGCATTCTCATAGTTTTGGTGGTCGGATGGTAGTGTTGTGCCAACACTTTAATGAAATATATGTCTATGAAGACATTTGGGACCACTAATTTGGCTAAATATAGGATCCAAGGGTTTGCGGTCGAGATCTTAGCCTCTCTCTTCTCACAAAAGTACCAAAATAGTTCCCAACCTGAGATGGGGATAGCTGCATCTCTACAACCATGAGCTTCATCTCTAATTTTTTTTTGTATCCCATATCCACTAACTTAGGAAACACATATAATATATACTGTTGTAAAGGTATATCTTCTTTGTTTTCGGGGCCATGGGTTCTTCTCTCTTACTTGCAAGCTCACTCTCTTTGGGTGGCATGGTGTAAATTTTTCTTTTACTTGAAAAACTTCTATTTATAGAATTCAATGATGCAAACACTTATACAATTGGTATGAAGGGAACTTGTTCACTTTCTCGATGAAATAGAAGTTGCAGAGTCTTCCTCCTCGAATTCCTTCATCTCTGGCATGCTAAGCTTTTACGAATGACTTAAAAAATGGTATTGAATTCTAAGTATATTTACTTCTAAGCTCAATCGATTCACTATTAATGTCAACTTGTGCAAAATATTTCATAATATATCTCTATTTCAAGTTTGAATATATGCCCTTGATCTTGGAAGATTGAACGGTCCAAGATCTAAGTTATGGAATTACTGCCACATTCGACATAAATGTTTTATTGGCCTATACCACAGTTCCATCATGATACTTCAAGACCATTGCAAGATAGTAGGATCACATAACTTTTACATATTGGCCATCTCGCCATACCGAATGTCTCATTAATGTTACTACTTGTTTGCTACAGGGTTGTGGGTTAAGAAATCCTCTACCACCACCTTGCACATCACTTTTGTATCATGGTTTACTCATCACGAGGCTGCAAGTTACTTTAGCAGTTAGGTGGACTCCTTATCACCGTCGCAGTACTATGGTGAAGGCTTACACTACTTTGTTTACCCCACAAGCTCGCTAAGGATCTCTAGAACTAAAAAAGCACCTCTACAAGAGTGCGATAATGGACTCATACATTTTTAGGTGAAGATATGGGGATATAACATGGATGCAATGGCAACACGACTCAATGAGAATGTTAACAGGAGTTTTATATGAATGATAAGAGGATTATAAGGATTAAGACAACAATTTTTTGACAAAACTATGTAAAATTTATTAGTTCCAATGGTGACTCCAATTGGGGATGAATGACTATTAGACATTGCAAGAATCTAAAATTAATCTCTGGGAAGTAGACCAAACTAAAATGGAAAAATACCTAAACTACTATGCATATATTTTGATCTCTTTAAGAAAATAAGTGTTTCAAGAATTATCGATGCACTATAAATTCTTGATTTTCACCCATCATATTCCATAAATAGTATCAATCTTCTCCATATTTGTTTTTTATGATGAATGGTCCCAACCATAATGCCTCAAACTTGCCATGTTTTCCCTTGTCTTGATGTATACCATTCCACATAAGAACCATGTCATCAATTTGAAATTTTCTATCCTTGGCCTTCTTATAAAATAATTACTTCATTTGCTGCTGTATTTTGATAGTCTATTTATGTGCTTGAGTTCTAATTTCATCCAATTCTACTAGTTGATCCACCCTTTCCTCCATTGGCTCAGGTATGTCCATATCTTCTTTTAGGATGAATTTTAAAATTGGTAGAAGGTTGTGCATTGATATCCTGGCTTGAGACCCATAAACTAATTCAAATGGAGATTTCCTATTATCTTTCTTTACTGTGATCCTATCTGCCCATAAAGCTAATTTAAACTTTGAATCGCAAGCCCTTTTGTTATTGTCAAGAATTCTTCTAATTATTTTCATGATGATCTTGTACTAGATTCAACTTGTCCATTAGCTTGAGGGTGATATGGAGAGGAATATGAGATTATTATGCCATAAGAGTCACATAACTTCTTAAATTCATTAGATCTAAAACACATCTCATTATTTGTGATTATCCTAACAAGGACTCCAAATCTAGTAACAATGTTTTCTCACAAGAAATTGATCACTTCTTTACTAGTATCTCTCTTGGTTGGGATTTCTTTAATTCATTTATTAAAGTAGTTAGTGGCAACAAGTATCCATCTGATGCAGGGGCATCCAGAAGACTCAAAAAACATTAAGTTGTAGAGGTTTCCTATGATGTAGTGAAGTTCAATATGATGGCTAGCGTAGTATATTGAGGATGAGAAGTCACAGATTAAAGGGTTTGTTGCAAGCATGTCTAGTTTATCCACTAGAATTTTCAGAGGTACACATGAAGATTTGACCAAGTTATGAGTTGTTGTGTTCTAACAGTTGTTCGGTTGATTTGGTTGGTGTTCCTAAAGGAAGATGATGTGATTCTTGTAATTTGAGTTGTTGTGGATGTTTCAGTGGTGATCTGTGGATGTTTCTAGATCGAGATCTATGAGTTTTGTCGCTTCGCATTGATTGTTGTGCTCGTGATTGGTGATTTTATTCCAGTTCATATTTTCCTATTCTTGGCTGACAAGGTGGTTGTAGCATGTTGTGGATCTTTGAGGCTAATTGTTTAACGTGTTTCATGTTTGATACATGTTGTTTTGGGTCCCTACTATGTTTGGACCAACCTTGGTTGATTCGCATGGATAATTTCTTATGGATTTGGGCCAACAGTTTATACACATTTTGGTATTTGGTTGGGCCCACATATAGTTTATGTGATCCTTGGATGCAGATATATAAGACCGATTGTTTTAAAGAGATTGATAATGAAGAGGAAGAAAGAAGGCAGGAGGAGAGATGTGTGATCTCTGTGTGCGAATAATGTTCTAATCTTTTGAAGGAAAATAGAAAGTGTGAAGAATAGTAGTCATGATGCACAATGATGAGATGTTTTGATCTGGAAAGATCAGCAAAGCAAAGGAATCGTGGAGCCGAAGGAAGAATTGGTGGAAGATAATCATTGTATGAATTGTTTTTAATTCTTAGGCTAAGGCCTAGCATTCGTAAAGCCCGAGTGATATTTGTAATGTGTTTTGAGATCATAATATAATGAGGAGTGAACTTTGAAGGTTGGTTTTTTTCCTTTGATGGTTTTCCCAAGATAATTTATTTGTCATGTATTCTTGCATATATGTTATCTTTATGTTGATTATTTGTTAGCTTCCATTGCATATCTATAAGATCTGAGTGTTAGTTTTTTAAGCTATGAGGTTGGATAGTCCATCACCATACCCTCCTACCTTGGTATGCATCAATTGGTATCAAAGCTGGTTGAAGATCTGGTTGCAAATCTATTTCAGAGCAGGGTGTAAAGTAGGTTGAAGAGCTGGTTGTGAGTCTGTTGCAAAATGGGGAGGATTGGGAAAAAGACAAAGAAGGAAAAAGAAAACCTAATATGTGAAAGGGATACTTTGGAGGAAGAATTGTGCAAACTCAAGAGGTGTAATTCAGAATTGATGGAGAGGATGCAAGAATTGGGAAAAGACAAGTATGATGCTCTTGAAGAAGAACTAAAAAATGTAAGAAGGAGAAATAAAGAACTAAAGCATAGCTAGATAATTTTGAGGAAATTAAAAAGGAAATGGAAGAAGGGTTTAGGTTTAAGAAGTTGGACAAGAGGAGCAGAGATCTAGAGGAAAGTTTGAAAGAGCCGAACAAGAACAATTTGCAAAAGAAGGAAATATCTGACTTGAAGGAACATGCTAATCGGTTGGAGAAGGAGAATGAAAGATTGAGATCTAAACCTGAAGTGTGTGATGTTTCAGAAGGTGAAGTTGAAGATAACAATGCAACTAAGCCTGCAATTGTTGTAGATGGTATTGGTTTCAAAATAATGCAGAGAATGTGATACAAAGGAAAAGGATTGGGAAAGCATCAACAAGGAATTACATAACCTATTGTACCGGTAAGGAGAGTACGATGTGAAGGCCTTGGATATGAAAGAGGTAAGGATGTTGTTACTAGTTCAAATATTTCGAATCAGGAAATAAAAGGTATGTATTGTTCACATTATAATAGGCAAGGACATGAAAAGGAATTGTGTTGGGATCTATATCCTTGTAAGTTTTGTGGATTAAGAAATTATTCTGAGAAGATGTGTTGGAATAAAATGAGAGGGAGAAATCCTAGGACATATTGTATATAGTTGAATTATGGATGGATTGATGGATCAAAATGGAAGTACGTTGCTCATAAGTTTAGGAAGTTTAATAGATTGAAGCATTCATGTGTTGAGGGAAAGGAAGGATTGGTATGCAAAGAAAGAAGAACTTATGCAGATCAAAACAAGGACAATAATTCAAAATATAGAGGGAGAAGTGATAGGAGTCATAATTCTTATCACAATGAAGGGAACCAAAGGCGTGAAAGAGGATTTGCTAGAGAAGGAACCTATTGTCAAGTTTGGAGGAAGAAAGAAACCAGCACTAAATGTCATCAAGAACCTAATACCAAAGAAGCTAATGATAGAGCAACAGTAAAGGATGTAGAGATAGTTTGTGCTGATGAAGAAGAACCTACTAATTCAAAATTAATTTATCTAGAGGAAGGGGAACCTTTGGAGGAATCAGATTGGATAGTGGAACTAGAAGTAGCAGTGATCTTAAGGAAACTTGTGAAAGTAGTGAACCAGTGTGAAGTATAACCGAAAAGGGGATTCTAAATTGCAGAGATAGAGAATAGTATAGGAATAGTATATAACATTTTGACGTGTCCAAAGGAAATACAAAGATCATAAAATATTGCAGAGGAAATTTAGAAAAGATATTGATGGGTCAAGGAAGTCATATGATTGTTCCAAAGGATACAAGTATGTGTTAAATTTTAATTTATGGGATCAAACAATTATCTTAAGGTAACTTGTAGGGCGGGCTTGCTTAGATCACCGACCAGTGAGGCAGTGCAAGGCCTGTAAGTAGATCATCGAATCCAGATTACACTTGAGGCAGTTTGATAGGGTGGATTTGAACATACCATCGATCATGAGGAAGTTGCAAGTACCTGTTAAATGATGATTGAAGTGAAAAATGATCCCGAGGAAACTTGTGGAGAAGGCTTGATTAGACCACAGACCATTGAGGCAATGCAAGGTTTGCAGGTAGATCACTAAATCCAAATTACTTGAGGTAGTTTTGCAGGGTAGACTTGAATAGACCACGAACCTTGAGGCAATTGCAAGTACCTGTGAATAGATCGCCGAACCAATTCAAGGAGATAAATTTGATTTTGACATAACTCAGCCCAAAGTGAAGAGGCTCACTTTTCAAATAACCTCGAGAGTCTGATGCAGGGGCATCTAGAAGATTCAAAGAACATTCAGTTGCAGAGGTTGTTAGTGATGTAGTGAAGTTCAATATGATGGCTAGCTCAGTATATTGAGGATGAGAATTCAGGTATTAAATGGTTTGTTGAAAAGAATGTCTAGTTTATCCACTAGAATTTTTAGAGGTTCACATGAATATTTGACCAAGTTATGAGTTTTTGTGTTCTAACAGTTGTTCGGTTGATTTGATTGGTGTTCATGAAGGAAGATGATGTGATTCTTGTAATCTGAGTTGTTATGGATGTTTTAGTGGTGATCTGTGGATGTTTCTAGATCGAGATCTATCAGTGTTGTCGCTTCACATTGATTGTTGTGCTCATGATTGGTGATTTTCTTCTAGGAGTTCATATTTTCCCATTCTTGGTTGATAGGGTGGTTGTAGCATGTTGTGGATATTATAGGCTAATTGTTTAAGGTGTTTCATGTTTGATACATGTTTTGGGTCCCTACTATGTTTGGGAAGACCTTGGTTGATTCACATGGATAATTTCTTATGGATTTGGGCCGACAGTTTATACACATTTTTGTATTTGGTTGGGCCGACATATAGTTTATGTGATCCTTGGATGCAGAATATAAGACCGAATGTTTTGAGGAGATTGATAATGAAGAGGAAGAAAGAAGGAAGGAGGTGATATGTGTGAGTTCTATGTGTGAATAATGTTCTAATCTTTTGAAGGCAGAAAGAAAGTGTGAAGAGCAATAGTCATGAAGCACGATGATGAGATGTTTTGATCCGAAAAGATCAACAAAGTAGAGGAATCATGGAGCAGAAGGAATAATTAGCGGAAGATAATCATTGTATGAATTATTTGTAATTCCTAGGTGATGCAGAGTAAAGAGGATTCACAACTCAACATTCCATTCACTTGAAAAATTTCATAAAATTATTTATCTCAAATAGTGATTAAGAGCACATTGTAATCATTCTCATAACAACCCACAATTCAATGCAACAAACAGTCATTAATAACTTCCATAATACAAATAATGAAGCCAATCCCTTCAGTGAGATTTCAAATAACATAATTACAGACCTTCCTTCCAATTTGTATGAAGATCCAATGGTGGGAAATAAAGTTATTGCATTTTCCCCAAAACTGCAAACCCTAGGCAGTGTTCAAAACATTCTTTGTAACAACCTGCAACTTTTAGAGAAAACAATCCCAAAGGGTTGCCAATGGTAAAATGATCATAACTTTCTCCAAACTCAATAAAAAACCACCAAACCAATTGAAAATTAAATCTAGTTCATTCCTCTACCAATTAAAATCAATTTCAGATCTGCAAAACTTCATACAAAACTGTACCATATAATAGAACAGGGCAGAACATTGAAAATTGCAGAAAAATTCATGCCTTCCTTCATAAACCCTTGTTCAAAACTATATTCCACCCCAAATTCGACTTGGAGGCCCATTTTTATACTTGAACAATCAAGTTATTCTCCAACCAACCTACAACTACCATTTAACAACTTTTAACAAACTTTAAAAAGTTGTCATTTAACAAGAAAAGTTGTTATGACAACATTTGACAACTTTTGACAATGTTTTCATTTTCTCAACCAAATGACACCAAACCTTCATCGATGAATCAACATGACTTAAAACATATATAAAATGGATCATTCAACCTTATTACATGATTAAAACACCTAATTTAATAAATTTATACAATATGGCCTCATGTAGGCTTGAAGGAAAATAGGTGCTCCTGCACCACTGGGCTATGGTCTAGCATCTGTAAAGCCTGAGTGGCATCTGCAATGTGTTTTGAGATCATACTATAATGAGGAGTAAAATTTGAAGGATAGGTTTTTCCCTTTGAGGGTTTTCCTAGGATAATTCATGTGTCATGTGTTCTTGCATATCTACTATCTTTATGTTAATTATCTATTAGCTTTCATTGCATATCTATAATATCTAAGTGCTAGTTGTTTAAGCTACGAGGTTGGACAGTCTCTCACCGGACCCTCCTACCTTGGTCTACATCACCATCTATATCCCCGACTTGATTTATCTATTATTTTATCTATTAAGTCAGTACCCCATTGGTAAAAGGGTGCTTCAATCTACATGGGTCTCAAAGGAAAAGACTGTCCAACCTCGTAGCTTAAACAACTAGCACTTAGATATTATAGATATGCAACGAAAGCTAATAGATAATTAAGATAAAGATAGTAGATATGCAAGAACACATGACACATGAATTATCCTAGGAAAACCCTGATGCAAAGCAAAGAGGATTCACAACTCAACATTCCATTCACTTGACAAATTTTATAAAATTATTTATCTCAAACAGTGATTAAGTGCATCCTAGATCACATTGTAATCATTCTCATAACAACCCACAATTCTGTATGATGAATTGATAGAGTTTTGGAAACTCCAAGTTGCAAAGATGATTGATAGAAGAAGACATAAGAAGAATAAAAGGAAGAAGGGACAAAATATGATTGCAAAGACAAAGGAAAAAGTGTAAAGTAACTGGAATACAAGGAAGAAGACAATTCAAAGGGGCTTGAATTCTTTTGCCCTTGGGAGTTTGGTGCAGGAGCACCTATTTTCCTTCAAGCCTCCATGAGGACATATTGTATAAATTTATTAAATTAGGTGTTTTAATCATGTAATAAGGTTGAATGATCCATTTTATATATGTTTTAAGTCATTTTGAGTCATTGATGAAGGTTTGGTGTCATTTGGTTGAGAAAATGAAAACATTGTCAAAAGTTGTCAAAAGTTGTCAAATGTTGTCATAACAACTTTTCTTGTTAAATGACAACTTTTTAAAAGTTTGTTAAAAGTTGTTAAATGGTAGTTGTAGGTTGGTTGGAGAATAAATTGATTGTTCAAGTATAAAAATGGGCCTCCAAGTCGAATTTGGGGTGGAATATAGTTTTGAACAAGGATTTATGAAGGAAGGCATGAATTTTTCTGCAATTTTCAATTTTATGCCCTATTCTTTTATATGGTACAGTTTTGTATGAAGTTTTGCAGATCTGAAATTGATTTTTATTGGTAGAGGGATGAACTAGATTTAATTTTCAATTGGTTTGGTGGTTTTTTATTGAGTTTGGAGAAAGTTATGATCATTTTACCATTGGCAACCCTTTGGGATTGTTTTCTCTAAAAGTTGCAGGTTGTTACAGAGAATTTTTTGAACATTGCCTAGGGTTTGCAGTTTTGGGGAAAATACAATAACTTTATTTCCCACCATTGGATCTTCATACAAATTGGAAGGAAGGTCTGTAATTATGTTATTTGAAATCTCACCAAAGGGATTGGCTTCATTATTTGTATTATGGAAGTTATTAATGACTGTTTGTTGCATTGAATTGTGGGTTGTTATGAGAATGATTACAATGTGATCTAGGATGCACTTAATCACTATTTGAGATAAATAATTTTATGAAATTTGTCAAGTGAATGGAATGTTGAGTTGTGAATCGTCTTTGCTCTGCATCAGGGTTTTCCTAGGATAATTCATGTGTCATGTGTTCTTGCATATCTACTATCTTTATGTTAATTATCTGTTAGCTTTCGTTGCATATCTATAATATCTAAGTGCTAGTTGTTTAAGCTGCAAGGTTGGACAGTCTCTCACCGGACCCTCCTACCTTGGTCTGCATCACCATCTATATCCCCCACTTGATTTATCTATTATTTTATCTATTAAGTTAGTACCCCATTGGTAAAAGGGTGCTTCAATCTACATGGGTCTCAAAGGAAAAGCTCCTTGATAATTCAATTTACTAGAGATTTTTTTGACATGCCTCACATTTCCTTACATACTTTTGAGAATCAGTGAAGATATTGGGCCAATACTAACCTGATCATAGTATTTTATGTGAAGTGGTCTTGGCTAAAAAAGTTCCCTCCACATATGCCTTCATGCATTTCTTTCAAAGTTTGTTTTTCTTTTCCTTCATCTAAACATAAGAATAGGATGCCATCCTTGTCTTTCCAAAATAAATCACCATTCACAAGGACATACCTTGACGCGTAGAGTTTTAGTGTCCTCTTTTGATTATAATTCATATCATTAGGGAATTTCATATGTTTGAGGTAATGGACTATATTTTTATAGCAAGGTGTGTGTTCAATTCTTGATATTAGATCCTTATGTTCCTCAATATTACACACTTGAGAAGCTTCCAGATTAGATTCAACCATTAAACTTGTCAATCCTTGTCCTCTCACAAGTTTTGTAATCTAGATGTCAATGTTGAACTCTTGAATCCTATTTATCCATCTACACCTTCTTTCTATGACCTATGTCTATATGAAGACATCTTTAATTGTTGCATTTGGTACATAAGCAATCACTTGTGCGCCTACTAGGTAAGTCCTATATTCTTTCACCACTTTTACTAGTGTATAAGCTTATGTTTTAGTAGCATCATATTTAGTTCAACTCCTTGGAGTGATTTACTGAAAAGTAAAATTGGTTGGTCATATCCTTCCTCATTCTTTTGCAACATAACGACATCAACAGTATGGAAGGATGCAAAAGAGAAGATCTGGTATGGTTTGCTAAAATCTAGGGATTTTAAAACAAGATATTTTTGATTGCTTTCTTTATTGATACAAATGCTTCTATGGATTCAAATGTCCAATCAAAATTTCATCCTTTCTTTAGCATCTTTGATATAGGTTTCACAATTTCAAAAAATTTAGAGACAAATATTATGACAAAGTTGATTTGTCCAAAGAAGCATTAGATAGCCTTTACTATTTTATGGATAAGAATCTTATCAATGGCTTCAACTCTCTCTAGATCAATTCTTACTCCTTTGGAAACTATGTGTCCTAGTAATTTCCCTTCAGTTACAACAAAGTGGCACTTTTTTGGGTTCAACGATATACCATATTCAAGTGATTTGATAAATATCTTATCTAAATGCATGTAATGATCCTCTACCTTCTTTGAGTATGCCATTAGGCCATCTTGGTAAACAAAAATTATGATTTTAATCAGGTCTACAAAAGATACATCCATGACCATTTGGAAAGTAGCACCAACATTTGTAAGACCAAATGGCATTCTCACATATACATAAGTACCCCATGGTTTAGTAAAGACAGTCTTGTATTATTCTAATTCTTTAACCTTGACTTGGTTATATCTTGAAAACCCATCCATCATGGATACCAACTCACATCCTGTCAATCTTTGCAACATTTTTTCCATATAGGGGAGTGGGTAATTATCCTTAAGTGATGAAACATTTAGATTATGAAAGTCTACACACAACCTTATATCTCCATTCTTCTTTCTCATGGGTACTAAATTTGATACCCAAGATGAATCGTTGATAGGTTTGATTATTCCACCATCCTTGAGTTTCATTAGCTCTTCCTGCATTTTGGGCACCAACATAGGGTTTATAGGTCTCTGCTTTTGTCTAAAGGGTTTGGCATCTGGATTCAATGGGATCTCATACTTTCATGTCATCATATGACCATGAAAATACATGCTTATATTTTCTTAGAAAGATTATGAGAATTTCCCTTATTTTTGGACTAATCTTCTTATATGTATACATTCTTTTGAGAAATATTAGTCCAAAGGTTTATTTCCTCAAGATCCTCTTGGTCAACTGGTGCCTAGTTCAAGAGAGACTTGTAATTTCCATCAAAGAATCTTTCTAGGGCTACTAGGCCCTTTGGGATTTTTTTTTGTTTTCAATTGTACAACTTCCTAACCAAAGATAATATCTTTACCATCCACCATTTTAACAAAAGTGTTAAAAAATATTCGTTGAGATTCATATTGGTCTATACATTGAAGAAAAATCTTATCAAATCATCATCATAATTAAAAAATTTCTAGTTATAGAAATTGTTAGGAATAAAAGTTTTGGTTTTGAATTATACTTTTGAGATGCTTGCCAATGTAATGTCATCCCTTTTCAAGGAAAAATTTGCAAGAAAATATGTAATCAGGTTCTTTAACCTCTCTATCCACTCAATGGAGAATGAGTCAAAGAGTTCCAAAGTATCCCATAAATTTTTTTTATATTATTTGAGTCTCTTATTTTTTGAAGCATACCTAGCTCTAAATTGTGAGACAACTAACTCAGAATCTTGATATAGGTTTGTAACTTAATTCCATATTTAGTGGAAATATTCAGGCCTAGCAACAATGCCTCATACTCTGCCATGTTATTAGTACATTCAAATGATAACATAAATGAGTATTTGAATGTCCTACCTATGGGTGCAATAACTACCACACCTGCTCCATTACCTTCTTTGCTACAAGCACCATCAAAGTACATCTACCAAATACCAGATTTATCTATTTAGGTTGTATTACAGATTGGGTCACTATTTTAGAACCGAGGTTGTGAATTCTCAACTCTAAAACTTCCCAAATATAAATCACATAAGAAATTAATTTGATTAGGATCAATGTGTTCCACTACTTGCACTGACTATGGTTCTCTATATAACTTAACCTCTTTCTCATTAATGGGTATAGTTGCATATGATAGATCCAATTTTACATTTCCTTCAACTACAAAAATCCATTGTCTTGATAATAACATGCCATAATATGGTGGAGTGTCAACCACAATAATGCTAGTTCTATATATAGCTTCAGGATAAGAAGTCAATTTTAACTCTACATCCCATATAACACAAATGATAGGGATAGATCTATTGTCCATAGCATAACACTTTCCATAGGTGGTATCAAACCACAAGCCCAATTCTTTCATGACTGCCATGGGCATAATGTTTATTGCTTCCCATGAATCAATCATACAATTTCTTACCAGTTGGTTGTTTATGAATAATTTGGTATAGAAAGGATCCACGTGAGATGATTTTTTTTGTTAGAGTAGTCCCCAAGTATATCTCAGGAGTTTTCACAGTCTCTCCTTTTACATTGTTAACATATCCTTCATTCTTTTCTATGCAATCTTTTCATTTTGGACTTCATGCTTATTGGAAAAATTTGAAATTAACTTCATTGAACTATTCCTATATTCATCAACTTTCATCATTTCTAATAAGGGTACTGACGTATTAATTTGGGATAAATCCTACTATGTCAAAATAAGGTGTGTTTGTTTCTACTTTACCCACTTCCACCTTAGCAAAAATTTTCTCCTCCACTTGTTATTTAGGGTTGTTCCTCATTCTATTTTGATCACCTTTTGCTGCTTCTTTTGGTACATATTTTTGAGTTAGCTTATCATTTTCATCATTCTTCTTATTTTATGAGGTAACCTTCTTATATCTTTGTTGGTCCTTTACAAATAGACCCCCAAGTGTCCCTTGATATGAGTTTATAGTTCTAGTTTTGAGGTTATAATCGCTCTTGGATTGTGCCACAATAACAACTATAAGTGCTTTTATCTCCTTCCCAGTCGGTCTTCTCAATTGGATTTGATTTGATTGTTGTCTTGTAGTGTTAATATGAGGGCTTTCTATACTGTCATCCTCTTAATCAAAAAATACCTCTTGCTGGCCCATATGAAAATTGTACTTTTGATTGTTTACATCATATTCAAATCCATCCTCCTTTGAAGATGAATATTCTTCATACACCCCATAAGGTCTAATTTCCAACATTTTTATAGTGTGATCATCTCTTTCTTGGTCATATAGTACTTCATCTCCCTAGATTGATTGTGAAACTATGCAATATATGGGAGGATGAGGCAGATTGTAAGGTATACACCATGGAGTGCTCTCTACCATATTTTTCCCATGCCTCTTTAATGGATCCAAGGTATCTTTACTTATATTTTGCTTATGTTCATTATTAATTGGCCTTCCATTTTTCTAATTTTTCTTATAAGACATATCATGTAATCTCAACCTCTCACTTCTATGATGGTTTGGCTGCTTATGTTGATGGGTGTTAGGGTTTTGCAATATCCTAACTTCATCCTTTCTACCAATCTTCCCTGAGGCTTTTCTATTATTTTCTATACTTAAATCAGCTTTCAATGCTTCAGTAAGGATAGGGGGATTCCTTGTTATGAGTTTATAGCTTGCTCTTGGACCAAATGCATTCAAGTAAAACATTAGGCACACATGATCTATGAGCTTCAAATCAGGTCTAATTCTATTGAATAGCTTCATAAATTTGGTGTTAAAATTTTCCATTGATTCATTGTAATTATTTTGGTTATTTTTCAACTCATGCAAAGAAAACCTTGGGCCATTAAGATCCCCAAATTGCTCCTTAAATATCCTTTTGAACTCAGCCCAAGAACTAATTGAGGCATCAGGCAGATTTTTGTACCAATCTCTTGCATCCTCGATTAATGACTGCATGAACAACTTCATGTAAACATTCTCATGTTGTATGTCAAAATTTTCCATGACTATTTCAAATTCCCTTATGTGATCCTCCCTTGATATAACATGGTTCCTAGAGAATTTTGGGACTGCATTCCTTACATCATTTTCAATTGCATTTGGGTACCATTGAATACCAAAGAATTCAAGCTGTCTAAATCTATCTATATTCATAGGTCCTATTATAGTCTAGTTTTGTTTTTGATTGAGATGATATTGTTGATGCTAGGGTCCTTGTTGATGTTGATAGTGATGCATACCTTGCTCCATATTTCAACTAGGACCTCCATGAAGGTGCACATTACTTTGTACATTTTGATGGGGAATTTGATGTTGATAATGCATAGTATATTGATTATGTCCATGATTTTGATATCTTACTCGTCCTTGGTCAGGAGGGAATGGATAAGCACTACCCATAGGTTGAGAAGTTATGGGAATATTTGATGGATTTGAAATTTGTGGTGTAGGAGTATTTTTTTGCACATGATGGAAAATTCTTGTATTTCTTGGATTTACAATATCGTTATAGGGCACATGTGAAGTTAAAGGATTTCTTGTATTTGTATATCCACCCTAACTAGGGGCTGGCTTATATTGGGACCCATTTGAAATGGGCTGGGTACTCAATCAGAGTAATGCTTGAGCTAGTTCATTTTTATTCCTTATCAGTTTAAGCCTTTCAATTTGTGCTAGCATTTGTTCCACCTCTTTTTTCAACTCTTGATCAGTCAATTCTTTGGTAGATATGTCATTGGCATTAGTAAAGCACACCATTCAATATGTTTTCTCTAGAGACCTATGTTGTGAATTTTTAGTATTTTGTTGAGTCATTCTTTCCTCATAGTCTCTTCTTGCTTCTTCCTATCTTATTGCTTCATCAACAAAATCCTCAATTTCTTTCAACTTTTGAGGATCATGTTTGAATGAGAGTATAGATCTATATAGGTGTTTTTTTTTAAGAGGGTTATGAGGATCCCTTGATGGAAATTTCTCATTGTTTTGAAATCCAATCCCAAACAAAGGGTTGTTATATGCATTGAAGTGTTGTTTTGATGTATTCCCTTTTCCACTTTGCAAATTATCATGTAATTATGTGATTTTAGGTGAATCTATTAAGGCTCCTTCCTTATTAGCCATTATTTTTGAAGTGGGAGGGGATTTCAAAGCATTCTTATTCTTTTATGACCACTTTCTATTTAATGAATGATTTGAGTTTCGTTGGTGTAAGGATCTTCTACCATCAATTTTAAGAGAAGCTATAATACTTTGATGTCTAAAACTTGATATTTATGATTTGAAGTTCAATTGATCACTTATACAACAATTTCTCAGATATTTTTAACAAGAGTTGCCACCTCTTTTAAAGAGTAATGTTTTTTTTTTTCTGGGTCTTTTCTTCCATTAGAGTTATTTACACCTTTTGATTTTTGACTCTCCCCAATGCGAGTTACTTATGTTCTCTAGTAGGGTCACCAATCTGTTGGTGTAGGCTCAAATGGGGAAAAAAAATGTTCATTTTTATTTTTTACAAGAGTAGTTCAATCCCCAATAGAGTCGCCAATCTATTTGTGTAGGCTCGGATGGGGAAAATAGATGTTCAATTTTTTTACTAGAGACTCTTTTAATTCAATCCCCAAAAAAGTTTCCAATTTGTTGGTGTGACTCGAATGGGCAGTGAAAGTTACACAATCATGAATCTCTAGTTGCATTCAGACTAAAAAAATCATTGACTCTTTATTGGATAAGTTGGAACCATATTTCTCATGAGTTATTCCCAATAGAGTTGCCAATTTGTTGGTTCCCAAATCAGTAGATTGCTAAAACCTAAAAGTATGCCAAGCTTTATGATCATGTTCAACAAGTGATATGGATAACAACTGGAACTAACCAAGGTGGTTATAATTCCTTACTTTTTAGGCTCTACTGTGCCTAGGTGGCTTTACCTTTATTCATGAATGATTGCTGATTCTTTAGGATTTAATGGTGATGATCAAGAAGATTGAAACCTTTTTGCAAATTTTGAGATTTTGTGTGATCAATAAAATTTTCAATTAAATCATCCTCATATGATCACAATTTATCAATTAAATCATCCTCTATCAATCTATTTCAGACTAGCATGAGGGTTTGAAATAGATGATACAAAACTAACTACTACTCCTACTTCTACAACTAAAAATTAAAATGTATAAATGAGATTTTATGAAATATTGTTTTAGAATGGAGATGATTAGTGCCTTCTTGTTGGGAAATGGAGTCAAAATATGGAGGGTATGTGAAAGATCATAAGGGTCCAAAAAGTGGCGATGTGAAAAAAGGAGTTTTTAATACGCCCTCAAATGTGAAATTTTTGCTTTGAATTTTTTGGAGGATTGGGTACAATATCCGTTTTGGTTTGGTAATACCAAACTGAAACAGATATTTATTTTGGAAATTGGTTTCAAAAAAATGGATATCCATTTAAAATGGATATCTATTTTGAAAAACAAAATGGATATCCACTTGAAACAGATATTCGTTTTGAAGACCTAAAAAACCCTCTTTAGTAAAATGGGCATAACTTTTGCGTTTCTTATCAAAAATTTGACTTTTTATAGGCATTGGAAAGGTTATTGAGAGCTCTACGCAATGGACTAGGTGGTTTTTCTATATTGTACAAAAAAAATAATTATAATCATTTGAACTTTATTTTGGAAAGTGGGAACCCTTTTTTTTGAAAAAAAAATATATATCCATTTTGAAAAACAAAATGGATATCCACTTGAAATAGATATTCATTTTGAAAAGAAAAAGGGATATCCATTTTGAAGACCTAAAAAACCCTCTTTAGTAAAATGGGCATAACTTTTGCATTTCTTATCAAAATTTTGACTTTTTATAGGCATTGGCAAGGTGATTGAGAGCTCTACGCAATGGACTAGGTGGTGTTTCTATATTGTACACAAAAAATAATTTTAATCATTTGAACTTCATATTCCATTTTTGAAAAATCAAATGCTCACTAATTTCACATCCAAAGTCTTTTTTTTCATGATTTTTTTGTAACACTCATCTCAAAATACTTGAAACATTAAAAAAAGTAATGAATAATAAAATATTTATATTTTTTGTAGCAAGGAGATGAAAAAAATTTCATCATATCTCTCAGTCCCTTTCTCTACCTCTCTATATATCACCATGTCTCCCCTTAAGCTCTAGACCTATCCCTCCCTCCTTTCTTCTCTATTTTTACCTCTTTATACCTATCTTTCTCACTCTCTCTCCTTGAGCTCTAGACATATCTCTCTACCTCTCTCTATATCTTTCCTTCCTTGTTTGCCTCTCTCTCACTCAGATCCCTCCCACTCCCTCTCCCTCTCACTCTCCATCTCCCATTTCCCTCCCTCCCTCCCTTCCTTTGAAGTCTCTCTTCCACATAGGTCTCTCTCCCTCTTAGGTCTCTCTCTCAGGTCTCTCCCACTCCCTCTCTCCCTCTTAGGTCTCTCTCTCTCAAGTCTCCTCCACTCCCTCCCTCTCTCTCTCTTATTGTATCACTCACACTCACACTCTCTCCATATCAAGTATCTCTCTCCCTCTCTTCCTATCTCTATCTCTCTCACTCTCTATCTCCCTCTCAATTCTCTCTCTAGTCCCTACCACTCCCTCTCCCTCTCCCTCTCCTCTCCTCTCCCTCTCCCATATCCCTCTCTCCTATTCTCTCCATCCCTCTAAATTATCTATCCCTCTTAGGTCTCTCTCTCTTTCACACACTATCTCTCTCTCCATCTCCATTCAGCCTCTCCTCTCATCTCCTCTAGGGCCTTCTCTGTCTCCTCTCTCTCTCTCTCTCTCTCTCTGCCTCCCTCCCTCTCCCTCTCCCTCTCTCTCCCTCTCCCTCCCCCTCCCTTTGAAGTTTCTATCTCTCTTAGGTCTCTTCCACTCCCTCTCTCTCTCCATATCCATCTTAGGTCTCTCTTTCCCACACTCTCTCCTCTCTCCTCTCTTCCTCCAAGATCTCTCTCTCTCTCTCCTCTCTCTTTGGTTGCTCCCACTCCCTCTCCCTCTCCCTCTCCCTCTCCCTCTCCCTCTTAGGAATCCCACTACCCCTCTCTCTCTCTCTCACTCACTTTCCACCTCCCTCTCAGGTCTATCTCTCCCACTGCCTCTCTCTCTCTCCCACTCTCTCTCTCTATCCCCTCTCTCCCTCCCTCCATCCCTCCCTCCCTCCCTCCCTCTATCTCTCTCTCTATCCCTCTCAAGTCTCTCCCTCCCTCCCACCCTCTATCTCTCTCTCTCCCTCCCTCTCTCTCCCTCAAAAGTAACTTGAGATGGGGAGAGAGAGAGGTAGTGACTTGAGATGGAGAGAGGGAAGGAGAGAGAGAGGGAAGGAGAGAGAGACCTAAGAGGGATATGAAGAGATAGATAGAGATAGAGTGTGTGTGTGTTAGAGAGAAAGACCGTATAGGGAGATGGAGAGTGTGAGTAAGAGAGAGAGTGAGAGAGACATAAGAGAGAGAGGGAGTGGGAGATACTTGAGAAAGAGATAGAAAGAGAGGGGGAGAGGAAGAGGAAGAGGAAGAGAGAGGAGGGAATGGGAGAGACCTAAGAGGGAGAGAGGGAGTGGTAGAGACCTAAGAGAGAGATACATAAGAATGAGAGAGACTTAAAATGGATGGAGATGGAGAGTGAGAGGGAGTGGGATGGACCTGAGAGAGAGAGAGAGATACTTGAGAGGGAGAGAGATTAGAGGGAGAGAGATACCTAAGATGGAGATGGAGAGAGAGAGGGAGGGGAAGAGACCTAAGAGAGAGAGAGACTTAAGAAGGAGAGATTATTCAAAGGGATGGGGAGAGAGGGAGAGGGAGAGGGAGAGGGAGAGGGAGAGGGAGATGGAGTGGAAG